>JAEQBH010004393.1:0-118644 GCA_016808115.1 Tetrastigma voinierianum | reverse complement strand
TCTAATAACCGTTCATGTCTCATAAAGTGTGTTCACGATCCATTCACCACTTTAAGTAATTGCCCGGATCATTTACCCATGCCGACTTGGAGAAAAAGTCTCCTCCATATTTCACCTTTGAGACAAAGTCTCAATATTCTTTGATGACAACTTTGACAAATTTAAAATTTCCATAGATGTCATGAACCTTTTTAAATGAACTAGGCTTTTTCAGTTGGTTGAGTACGTCTGATTTGGGCGTATCTATTTGTGATTCTACTACCATTTTGGTCCAAAATTTATTTTTAATGTCAACAATTGCTTTATCTGATATAGTGTGACATGTATGTATTAAAACTACAAAGGAATTTTTACAGGCTTATTCGACCATGAAACCAAAATTAGAAACTGACCCATGATGTAGATTCCAGCGTAAGAACGAACCAAGTCAAATCAAATGAGGCAATTGTTGATTCCACGAGGAAAGGATTCCCTCATTTTTCATTTCAAATCTCAACTTTTGTTCTTCTCACGAAAAATATTTTCTAAAGAAAAATTCCTTCTTAACTTTTCCAGCACCCATAAGCTACCATATTTCTCTTTGTTTCCAAAAGAAAAATCCATTTTCCTTTTCCAAGACAACTCCTTTTGATTTGGAAAGAAAATTCCCTCTGATGTTCTTCTTCTACCTTAGATGACCTTTATAATTGGTAAAACCAAATCCCGCACCACTTACGAAAACCCGTTTCTTTTCTTCTTCCTTTACTTCTCCTCTGCATGAGCTTTGCCGTTTCTTCTTAGCCATATTATTATTTACTCTTGTGACCATGTAGACAACATCGGTAATCTTCTTTGCTGCCATATTTGTATCCTTGTCGTGGCTACCAGCATGGACTCAGCGTGGTGAGATCGCGATACCTCCATTCACAGAGAAGGAGTTATCTTTGGTAAGATAAGATCTTTCATACTTTCCTTGATAACGAGTTTCTGATTTCGAATTTCTTATTGAAGAAACTTGTTTTGGATGATGTCCAAGGTTTCTCAACTTTCTTTGATGCCCTAAAAATTGAAAATTTTCCTTGATGTTTATTCAAAACTTTTCCTGAATGTATATTTTTCAAAGAATCACCTTGAATGCATTCTTGAAAAAATCTTTAAAAGCTTTTAAACTATTATGAGATTTCTTGGAGTCGGACTTTGACAAGAGTTTAGAATACACCTTCGAAATAATTCAGTGAAGCTGTTTGGCTATTCCGAACCTTTTTCAGGGTGTAGAATTCAAACATAATCATGAGTGCATCTTTCGAAAAAATTCATTGAAGCTTTTCGGTTTATTACGAAATTTTCTTAGGTGTATATTGAATGATTTTCGACAACCTCGGATGGTGGCCTTTCACTTGAACTTGAACTTCTTTTGGCAAATAGTAGGTCATGCATTGACAAAGAATTTCGATTTGTCTACCGATGGAGCTTAAAGGTAACTCTCTAAACACACTTGAGACAGGACTTGCACTTTTGCCTTGGAGAACTTTAGAAATTACTCATTCTTCAACAAAAAAGTCCTTAACATCAAGAAATTATATTTTTTTTTTCAGTTTTTAGAACTTCAAATCATTCGTTATTCATCGAAATAATCCTTAAACATCAAGAAATAATATTTTTTTCGGTTTTTTAGAACTTCAAATCCTTAATTTCTTCATAAAAATCTTAAACATCCAAGATTTTTTTTTTGGGTTTTTAGAACTTCAAATCCTTCATTCTTCACCGAAAAAAACTTTAAACTTCAAGAAATGATATTTTTTTGGTTTTTAGAACAATCTTCACCAAAAAATCATAAAGTAAGAAAAATATTTTTCGGGTTTTAGAACTTCAAATCCTTCATTCTTCACCAAAATCTTTGCATCAAAAATGATCTTTAGTTTTGGAATTCAAATCTTGTTTTTCTGGCTTTGAAAAACTTTGAAATCTAAAAGTGCCTTTTCTTTTTTTAAGAACTTCAAATCCTTCGTTTTTCATGAAATATCTTGCTTATCGAAAAAAATCTTTTTCGGTTTTTAGAACTTTAAATCTTTTGTTCTTCATCGAAAAAAACTTTAAACATCAAGAAATGATCTTTTTCGGTTTTTAAAACTTCAAATCCTTCGTTCTTCATCGAAAAAATCTTTAAACTTTCGAAAATGATCTTTTTTTGGTTTTTAGAACTTCAAATCCTCGTTCTTCACTGAAAAAATCTTTAAAAAAATCAAGAAAGAGTCTGGTTCTTACAGAAGCTTTTCTCCTTTATATCTCAGTCTCGATATCTCCCTTTGCTCAAATCTTTTCGTCTACCGTGAAGCATATAAGGTAACTCCTGTCTCACCGTTTGATGAATTTGAAGAACTTGTCATCATACTTTTAGGTAAGTTGAATAATTTCAACATGCATTTTCTTGATTGAGTGACTCTTGGCCAACCTTCTTTGATTATTATGGTAGAATGCAACGGCATTTACTGCGAGGATGCACTCTGTAGTAATGCTGAACTAGTGGGCGCACTAGACTGCCTTTAGATGTGCTATCATTGAACATTTACACAGCACCATATTACATGGCTGTAGCGATTAGTGGACCAAGGTGTATAGACCTACCTCTAGTTGTTGTGCAAATGACCTTTGCAGAGCTTTTTCTTGTGCCATTTGTTGGATGGGTGTGGGCTGTGGATATTGTTGAAGGTGCTGGATTGGAATGATTGTTGTTGGGACAAGTACATTTTTTAGGATGCTATATTCCCTCAATTTAGTAGCCATAAGGCCTACTTTATTTCTTTATGGTGATTGGAATGAGTTTGATAAAAACCAAAACCAAAACCAAAGCAAACACACTACGAATCGTGGCCAAAGCTGTTGCTTTGACTCCCCTCAGCTCTTAGATCCCCTTCCATTGAGTCATAGTCCTCAATCATCTCTTTGGGTCATAGTTGCGACCATAGAGTACTATGGTTGCGACCATAAAACACTGTGGTCGTGACCACACTGCAAATTTCGCCACATAGGGTACCATAGGCGTGACCTAGGTCGCGATTACATTGAGATATGCTAAAAACAATGGGTGCAAAATGGTCACGACCATGAAATATTGTGGTACGTGACCCACGGTCCCCAAAGTTCATCACACGTTCTGCGAGCCACATCGCCAAGAGATTCATCCGCGAGGGTGTTGTGGTGTGACCATCTTGCCAAAATGCTAAACGTTGTTGTGGTCGCGACCCGAAGGAAATTGTTGTGGTCGCGACATAATCTTTGTGATCAGTGACCATGATTCTGACTTATAAGCTTTTCATTCATTTGTCCGGAATTACTTGATTTTTGTCTTGTTTTCTTCATTTCTAACCCTTGTATTTGAATGTGCAGTAGCTACAAAGCCCACTTTCCTTTACTCCAATGAGAGCTTATTTCCTCAATCTTAGAATGATTATATTACCCTCTCATGAACTTGTCCAGGCGCTCTGTTTGGGGAAATATGTGTACTCAATGGTCTAGAGGCCTAACCTTATTCACTCGAATATTTCCTCCTATTTCCCGATCTTGATGTAGTCGAGAAGTCTTCCTTGCAGGAATCGGTAGAGGTGACAATACAATGGATTAAAGCCACTTTCTCTCTAGGTCATTCATATTTCTCCAATCCTAAAGTGGTCATCTACTTTTGGAGAATTAATGACTGTGGCATTCTTGAGGAGAAAAGCCTTTGTTATGATCACTTGGGAATCCATAAAGCCACACTTTAACCTTCCAATCAAAGATCAGAATCTACTTTCCCAGATTTAAAGTGGCCATGGGACCTGCTTTATTTATTCATAAAACAATGAGGGTATAACAAGTATGACATTGAGGAATATAAAAGGTTTGAGCAATGAGTGACCAAAATAACCTACTTTATCACTCAAAGTAACTATTAGAAATGGTTTCCTCAATCAAAAAATGGTCGATGGGACCTATTTTGCTGATTACTCCTGTTCCTACTTTGTTTTCTTGTATTACCATCCGACATTTCTCACATTGTGGGAAGTATTTCTTGAGGTACTTCCCATTGATGATCCTTTTGTGTGGCTCCCCTTCAAGGCTTGATGGCTAGTAGGCATTTCTGGGTGGTACTTGGTGAACCTTGAATGGTCCCTCCTAGTTAGGAGATCATTTCCCCAATTCTCTGTCTTTAAATCCGATGGGCAACACCACCTTCCAAACGAGATCCCCTTATTCAAAACTCTTTCTCTGACCAGCAATGTAGGCTCGGAGTCACCTTAACTTACGGATCATGATGTGGTCGAGTGCGCAATCTCTTCCCATCAAAGTCTCGAGTTTCACATTATCATAGTCTCCATTTGTATTCTTGGGGATTAAGGTCATTATGCAGATACCCTTAGAGGAAAGAACTACCCTCCATTGGAAGCATGCACTTGCCCATAGGTTGAGTAAAGACTTACCTATAGAATCTCTTTTAAAGTTCTATAAGCCCATGGGTCGAATATAA
The DNA here is from genome assembly GCA_016808115.1 of Tetrastigma voinierianum. Taxonomy (NCBI): domain Eukaryota; kingdom Viridiplantae; phylum Streptophyta; class Magnoliopsida; order Vitales; family Vitaceae; genus Tetrastigma; species Tetrastigma voinierianum. The sequence continues at coordinate 114,161 of JAEQBH010004393.1, read as the reverse complement.
TTACATGTCAATCTCTAGGATTATCCTCCGATCTTCTTTAGGATGTTTATCGACGTTGTTAGAAGCTTATCTTGCCCATTTGCCTAGGCATAGAAGGGTGTGTTTGATGGAGTTGAATGGGTTTTTGGCAAATAAGTCATCTCATCCCGATGAACATAGTGCCTTAGTTGGTTGTAATGGACTAAAGAATTCCAAATCTATGAATGATGTTCCTTGATGAATTAGGATCGCATCCCATGCTCTCACGTTCTTGAGGTACTACCTCCACCCATTTAATTGAAGTAGTTTGTAGCAACTAAGATGAGTTGGCTTCCCACTTTGATGAAGTGGGTAGATTTTCCTGATTAAGTCCATGGTACATCCTTTGAAAGGCCATGGTTTCACAATTGAGTAGAGTTCCACAATAGGTATCCTCTGTATGCTGCCATATTTTTGACACTGTTGGCAACCCGTAGAGTAATTGATGTAGTCACTTAGGATGGTTGGCCAAAAATATCAATGTCTCCTAATCAACCATCGCATTTTTATCCTAGTTTGATGGGCTCCACGGAACTTGCTTCATCACTTCCATGTTATTTGGGAAGGATAGGCATCTGAGCAGTAACTCATCAAGTCCAGCAAGTCTGATTCCCACTTACAATGGGACGAAGTTACGCAATTAAGCTTTCACCCTATAAGGGACTTGCCTGTTAGGATCTTCTAAATACTCTTTGATCTTAATTCTACAATCTCCTGCAACATTTGCATCTGTTTTGACGACTTCTAATCTGATTCCCCTTTCATAAATTGAGGGGTGATTCTTCTTTCCTATCACAATGAGTTTATGAATCAATTATTCGCTTATCTTCACACCTGAGGTTACTTGTGCTAGGTCATCCGCTTCCCAATTAGATTCCCTAGGCACATATTCAAAATCCACGAAGTGAAAAGAATCTAACAATTGAATAGGCAATTATCAGCAGACCAGCAGATAAGTTGTTGCATTTATATTCCCTTGTTAGCTGTCGAAGTACTAATTTAGAGTCCCCAATGATATGTACCTCTTGTGCTCCAAGTTCCAACAGAATCTCCAAACCGATCACTAAAGTCTCATATTTAACTTGATTGTTGGTGCACTTGAAAGCCAAGTTGAAAGATAAGGTAGTCTTTATCCCTTTTAGTGAGATGATTACTATCCCAGCTCCGATTAGTTTCGATTATAGAACCATCAAACTTAAGAACCCTAGACGCCTTTCTATTTCATACATGTCTAATTCCATCATTTTTGGTTTTGTTCTAATGAGGATGATCAGCCATAAAGTTAGCTAAAGCTTGCCCCCTTCTTGATTTCTATGAAAATGGACGAGTGAACTCTAACAAAGCAAATGATCTCATTTTCCCAGTTAAATGCAGATTATTAAGATTCGACAGCATGTATTTCATCAAGTCGGTTTGAGACCACATACACTGAGACTTGATCAAGCAATGTTCAATTTCGTACATGCAAAGTATAGGGCCAAACACAACTTCTCAATGGGTGTATACCTTGTTTCTACTTAATTTAGGACAAATAGTAAACAACCTGCTCATGGCCTTTAGCGTTATTCTATGCCAAAAGGCATCCTATAGATTCTTTTGCAGCTGATAGATAGAGTTTGAGTGGCCGACCCCTCAGAGGTGGCATTAAAACTGGGGGCTTAGAAATGTAGCCTTTGATCCATAAAAAAAATGTTTGATGTTGTTCCTCCCATTTAAACTCTTCCACTTCTTTCAGCTTGATTAGGTCAGAGAATACCTTAATCTTTCCTTCCATATTAGAGATGAACCTTCTTAAATAGTTCACCAAACCTAAGAACTTCTGAAGTTCTTTCTTATTTTGAGGAGTCTTGGCTGAAATGATGGTCTTAACTTTGTTTTGATCCACTTCCACTTCTCTTTGGTGAAGTAGAAACCCTAAAAAATTCCGACTTGAACTCCAAAAGCACATTTGAGTGGATTGAGTTTTAGTTGATGGAGTCTCATCCTTTCAAAACTTTTCCTTAAATGATTCACATGTTCGACGGTCTTCTTAGATTTAACCACAATGTCATCAATATAAATCTCCATGTGATGGCCTAACATATCATGAAAGATGACATTCATAGCTCTTTGGTAAGTTGCACCAACGTTCTTCAAACCAAAGGGCATGACTAACCATTCAAACGTCCCTAAGAAACCAGGACATCTGAAGGCAGTCTTAGATATATCATCAATAGCTATTAGGATTTGGTTATACCCAGAGAAACCATCCATGAAGGACAATAATTCATTATTTGCAGTAGAATCAACTAAATTGTCAGCAATAGGCATTACATATATGTCTTTAAGAGTGGTAGCATTTAAATCCTTAAAGTCTACAAGCTCTAAGTTTCCCGTCTTTTTCATCACGAGCGATGTTGCCAACCCTTTACTTTTTATACCTTCAGAGTCGATGAATTTGGCATCCGGCTTCTCAGTCTCATCTTCGCATGACTCTGCCTCATTGGACATTCTTGGGAGGTTCTTTGAAAGGGGTGAAACTCGACTTGATAGATAGCGATGTTCCACCAAACTACGCAAAACCACGGCATCGTCACTTAATTCCAAAGCAAACGGTCTTTGAATTCTTGTAATATTGCAATAATCTCTTCGCCAGTCGAGAAGACGTGAGAACTAATATAAGTAATCATCGGCTCTCTACAAATGTAAGGGTTCACTATCCATGAGATTAGTGTACTTGAGGCTATGTGTCTTGAACTTAGGAGGGCTTGCTCCAAATCTTCCATCTGTATTTTCTTCATCTTCTTCATATGCATCATCTTGAAATCATCTCGACCACAAGTGTCCACAGAATTGCTCTTAACGAATTCCTTCCACGATGTGCATTTTCATTTTGAATATGGTAATTACAGCTACTGCCTTTTCCTCTTGAGATCAATTAATCATCATCGATCTCCTTGATGATTGGACCACTCATCGGCTTGTAAGGCACGATTGTAGTCACCTTTAGGAGTTTTACCGCTTCCTTTTGGATTTCCACATAGCCATTTGAGTCCATAGTACTTTCCTTGGACATGCATGCGCTGGTGAACTTGGTCGGGTGAATTCACGATCGCTTCCTTGGCTTCCACACTGAGCTGTGCCGCCATGAAGGTTGCTTGTTCTCACTTCCGCTTCCACTTCATTACCCTTCCAAAATAGTAGAAGCCCGTGAAGAGGGCAACCGAGCACGGTTAGCAGATAGTCCTCACAACAAAATGTTTAGCGTTTCTTGATCAAGTCTACTCGCAAAGAGCGAGATAATGCAGTTTTGCTGCCAATGGTGATATCATAGGTAGTATCCCCAAGGTCTTGGATACTTTCCAGTAAAGGCAGACATAACCACCTCTATTTCTATCAGATCATTAATGCTCATTCCTAGAGCTCTTAGCAACTTCAATGGCATTACATTGACCGTTGATCCATTATTTATAAATACCTTGGATACCGGTCTGGCATTGAGATGAGCTCTTACGTACAAAGGCTTTATGTGCCTCGTCATTTCCATAGAGGGTTTCTCAAGTATCACCTTCTGGGGTCTACATTCTTCAGAGGATTCTATGGTAACTCCACCGTGGTCCACATCTTTCTCTGTTGTAGGGTGCTTCACTTCTACCTCCACTAGGTCTTCCTTTGCATTTTTTAACTTGAAGATATCTGACAATGTTAAAGAAACAGTGGAACAATTTAAAGAAATAGGGATTTCACCTATTAATAAGGTCTCCGAGTCCATTACTTCACATGCATTGCTCATTGATTCCATATCCTCTATAGCTTTTCTCCTAAACTTTGTTTTTTTCCACACTAGGAACCATTCCTTCTTTCACTTTCTCTAATTTCATAGCCTCTTCCAAGAGTGTTTTATCAGGTACATCAATAAGTTGCATTTTATCAGCTGCTCTTTGCCTTTGCATCCTCCTCTTCCGAGTCCTGGATAGCCTTTGGGGAAATTTTTTGTGTTGTACCACATGCCACCTTTGACCAGGAGAAACCACAGGAGGAATGATACACCTCATGTTTCTTTATATACACAACCCTCTCCCACTGAAAAAACGGTTTGTTCCCACCATATCTTTTAGAAAAGTGAATTTGTCTGCAATCTTCTCTCTTGGGGGATAAAACCTACCATTTGGAGGAGTAAACTTACCCCTTGGGGAAAAGGCTTTGTTTCTTGAGGAACATTCTCTAAACCTGCTTGTATCATTCTCTCTTGGTGCATTGAACCTATATCTCGTGGAGGGTGGGCCTTTCTACAGCCTTTTCTCTGGGAGGAGCAGATTCAAATATGCAGGGAATTCGTCTTGCCTTTACCTGAGTGAAAATTTCCTTTCCTTGGAGAATTAGTTATATTGATTTGTTCCCTGCTATATCCCCTTCACTGAATTTCTTCTTGATGGAGGATCTTCTGCAAGTGCGACCCACTCCTTTTTCAACCTATCAACACAAACCAAACAATATTAAGGGAACTTGGATTCTATTAATGCTCTTAGGTCGAAGCTAGTAGTATTGATTGAGGCCCCTAGTGGGAAAGGATCTTCATCGATTGTCATAGCCTTTTTCTTGTCATGGAACTTGAGTATCCCTTTGTTGAATCTATCATGTATGACATTTTTGAAACCCTAACATGCATTAGTAGTGTGGTTTCATGAATTGTGGTACTTATAGTAAGTCTTTCCCCTTAGTTCATCCTTACTAGGGATCTGATGGTCTTGAGGGAAGGTGATTAATTTTTCTTCCACCAGGAAATCGAATATTTCCTTTGTCTTTGCTACCTCAAAGTATCTTTGGACACAGTGTACTTCTTTAAATTTATGTAGTCTTCCACAATCCCAGTGCCTTTTCTGCAAAAGATGGCGGTCGATATCCGTGTAGTAGATAGATCTACCCACTTTGTCACCTCTGATTTACCTCTCTTGACAATAGGTTCCATAGACTTCTTCCTTGGCTTGACTTCTCGCGTGCATCACCTTAGCGCGAGTGCATAAAAATCTTTGAATTACCCTTACCTTGGAATTTTTCTTCAGCTCGTGTCCATGACCTCTTTAGGTCTGCGTTTTTCACATTCCATCTGGAAGATGGATCCATTTGTTTCTGTCCTCTTAGCGAGAGATAAGCAAATCAATAGTCTCCTCATTTCTTTGAGTCACTCTAGACAGTTATGTACACCCAAACAGCGTGAAACACTTGAGTGTGGAATTGCGCTCCATCTCTGGTAACGAAGAGGTTCATGGCAATGTTGTATACCCAGTGAATATTGTCCTTGTTAAGAGTTAGGAAATAGTCTAAGCGAAATGATAGAAAACCTCATGATTAGCTAATTCCCCACATTGCACGGGTGAATCTAAACACCGATCCATGGTGGATTGGTAGTCTTCTTAGAGAACAAAAATCAGGGATCATGTACTTCCCCCACTTTTATGGTGGGATTCTTATCATCATTTATGGATATGGTTTGTAGAACTTTGTGACAGTTGCCTGAGGCATGACCCATATAAACTCTACACACTCTAAGTTTGCTCATAATCGTGGTACTAGGGCTTGTTGCCCAAAAGGCTGTTGAGAAACTTGTTGAACTTCTTGGCCCTAATATTGCCATTCAACCTCACACAGCGAGCCACATGATCATAAGAGCCTCCATTGAAGAAAAGCCCCCTTCATATATAAGGGTTGTGTATTGAGTTAGTTTGGCTTGATTTGGCTTCATTGAACTAACTCACTGCTACGTTCTCTAGAGTATCACCTCTCTCTTATGGGGAGGGAAGGTATCTAGTCTCTGCTTGCATAGGTGGGTGGGTAAGAATTCAAGACCTCTTAGGTTCTCGAATGTTGCCCCAGAGTCAGTTGAAAATTGTCTCTTTCAAACTTAGAAACAACTTCTTGCCTTGGTTGCCCTTTCTCTAAGGTTCTGGGATGGATTGATTGTGCTTTGTTCTTCCCATAAAGGAGAGACATGATCATTCCTTGGCTCTTTATTTCTTGTGAGGCTTTGAAATTCGATAGTACTAGACATAAGAATAGGCACGTTCATTTTATCCTTACATTTGTTGATGAGGTTGTTGGATGAATTCATCTATTGTTGCTTTGAAATTCATCTTGGGTTTCATCTCATTCCACTCGGGGTTGAAACGCCTTCTAACGGCAACGTCGGATCACGGTCGAAGGCTCTATAGTTGTCTTCTCCTGGAGTTTTATGTGTTCTTAACAAAAATGGTTCCCATGTGAATATCTTATTATGTAAAATAAAAAGGATGTGATTTTCCTGAGATGGGTCAGCGACATGCAAAAATATGTTTCAATGATTCTTATGGAATTCACACAGGACCATACGAAGCAGATTGGTGACCTTGGGTGTGCCAAAAATATGTTTAGATGGATTTTCATTAGATTCTGAAACATACAAAAGCATGGAGATTGGTGAATGCGGGCATGTTGGAATTATAGTATTTTCGATTTGAGAGTATGAAATCCTTTTGTTCCAAGCGATAAGTGATTCCTATTTATGACAATTCCCTACGATTCAGCTGAAAAATACTGATAATTAAAGTTACATGATGAATTGAAAGCTAAAGAGAAAAGCGACGAACTAGCTTGAAAAATAATAGATTTCATTATATAATTTCACTAAAAATCAAATGCTGAAGTAAAAAAAACTTAAGTGACAAAGTCTTGGTAATAACATTCCATTAAGTTAGGAATGGATAAAGCGTTGTTGAAATTGTAGAAGAATAAGAGAAATGATGAAATGTTCTTACATTGGTTTTGAGTGTTTGAAAGTCGGCCTTTAGTCTAATACTTTGATTAAGCACTAGGCGTTTATGAGCAAGCTGCCTCAACCAGCTCTCCCTTAGCGTAATATGCCATCAAAAGTCTTATTCGTCGTTATGGCAGCCAGTATTGCCCGTCATTTATCGTATCACGACTTGAAGAAAAAGTCATTATATTCTGCGCTTTGAGACAAAATCTTAATATTCTTTCTTGTAATTTATGGAATTTAAAAATTCTAAAAATATCTGTGGATCTTCGTTGGTTGATTATCGTAGAGCAGAACTTTTTTGGTTAGGTTGGGGTACAATCTGGTTTGGGCTTGACATCTATTCGGCCCATTCCACTACCATTTAGCCCAAAAGAATTATTTTTAATTGTAACAAATATGTATAAATTTTCATATAAAATATATCATAATATTATATCATAAGTTTTTGACTTAACAATTTAATATAATAGATACAAAATAAATATTTGTTATGATTGAGTTCTTTTGTATGTGATTAGGGTATGCTTTTGTCCTGACTTTCCATGCTTACGGTAAATAGGCTTATTGGCACCTTAATTTTCAATCCAAATAACTACTTTGTTAAGGAAAGCATGATATAGAAATGTTGGCAGAAAATTCCAAAATCAACAATGCAGAACTAATAGTTTGCTCATAACAGATTCTATAACCCAGGATGAACAAGGCTTTCATTCTGGATTCAACATTTTCAAGAGTTCCTCTACTAGGAAAATGTACAATTTTAAAAACCATCCATCCTCAAATCGTAGCAATGTGTTTAAACAACGAGATTGATTTGATTTGATTTTTGGTTACAATCAACATAAAAGCAGTCAATCCAAGTTTCAGGTACCTCTCATTCTATCTCTTTGTCGGGCCCAAAGTACATGGTGCAACATGTTGAAGCGAAGATGAGAAAACACCCAGCAAGTCTACCAAATGATGGAGCTATCTTTGATGAGCCAAGACCCCATAGATTGTGATAGAGACTGACCTGAAACATGGAAAGGACAATAATAAAATATAATAATAGGACATGATATGTGATTCACAAATGGATTAAGATAAAGTATATATTGCCTATACACTGCTATTGTAAACCAATTTAATGTTTTTTCCCTTAATCCCACTTGTTTTTTTCTTTTCCCCAAAAAGCTATCACATCACACTTGTCATTCTCAAAATCAAGAAAGAATCCAAAGGACACTGTTATAGAAAAATATATGATTAGAACAATCATACTTGAAACAGAAACTGTTTTCTATTTTTCACAAATATAGAAACGAATATGACATGCTCGTTTTTTGGACACAATTTTATAAAAGTAAATTATTTTGCCTGTTTTAAATATCGTAATCACTTCAACAATTGAAATTAATATAAATACCATGTTTCTATTTTCATTTCCAAATATGAGAGTAGTTTTCAAATTTGGTTTTTTAATGAGCAAAGGAAAAGAATTTATAAATGAGAGACGACAGTGAAGCTCCCCAAAGTAGATAGGAAGTATAAAACAAACATCGCTAGCAAACAAAAATGAGCAACAAAAAACGAAAGCACACACCTCGATATGAACCCATTAAATCACAGCATCTACCGAGATGTGAGACTAAAAGCTAAAAACAACTTAGACCAAGCCCAAATATTATAAAGAAAGAAATGTTTTAGTATTTGAATAAAATGGTTCTCATTCTCAAATGACTTAATGTGTTTTTTTTACTTCCAAATTGTCAATAGTCCACCATGATTATTTTCCCTTTCTCCCCACAAAAATCCATGCCAACCTAATAGCATCTATCTGACCAAATGGGTAAGCACCCAATACACAACAAAAAGGGAAAACAATAGATGCCAAAATGTCCTTGTGTTAAAATGGTGGATAAAATTATGTCATGTGGTTCTTCTCACTAACCGATAACCACATCTGCTTTGTAAAGTCGACCTTTTCATACCCTGCTGACTGATCGAAGGCTAAGGCAGCAATATTTGTGTGCAGGAGTTTAAATCACACTAGCCAGAAAAATTAAAATTAAAACAAATAAAGAGTTATACTTCCCAGTTCCAAAAACGAATAGAATAGCCTTAACATAACAGTTTTAAGTAACATTTCCAATCGTTTCTCACAATATTTCTGAATTTGTAACTAAGCGAGACTGGACCTATTTTCAACAATCATTATATAAAGATCGATAGTGCGGCTGTGGAAGGAAGCCTTAGCAGAAAAATTGCATTATTAGATGGAAAAGCTAAGTGACTTAGTCTTTCGCCCGCTCTTTGTGTGGAATTGATGTGAGGATCATGCCGTTGCATCGCGGGAAACGGGGCGTCGTGGGGCAGCTAAATTGGCTCTGGTGGCTCATTGTCACAGCTGGTCATCCGGGCCACGCTTTTTGGTGCCACCGGGATCCAGCCCCTCTTCCTAAGTAGCCCTCCAGCTGCATGCCGTTAGCTCGGTACTAATGATGGAGTCGCAAGCGCAATGGAAGGCGACCGAAAGGCCTTTGTGGGTGGAGAACCTCAAGCTTAAGTACCTCCAGCTATTTCTTGTGGATCCGATGTGGGATCGTATCAGTATCCTAAATATCACCTGAATTTATTTCCCTAATAACAATAGGAAATTTTGATGCATTTTATTTTATTTTATGTTTATTGATAAAAAGAAAATCTATTGAGAAAGAAGAACTAAAAGGTTCCAAAAAGTACACAGGAAGTATACAAGAGGGAACCCAAAAGGGGAACAAAAGAGATAGAAGGACGAGCCCACGACCCCTGAGGCTGCCCGGCTGAAGCAGCGAAAAACAAAAAACAAACTCATACTGCTACTTAAACGAAAAATCCGCTTTGATGAATTATTGGTATCAACACTATGAATATTTCCCCAAGACCATAAATTGCTCAAAAAGATAATTTTGTCCTCCTTACATCGGTATACATTTTCAAACACCACCTTGTTTCTATCTACCACAGATCAGTCAGCATGAGGTTGCCGACCATATGTTTTTCGTTTTTACCCAGGAGCTGCCGGGAGAGGAGAGTTTGAATATGAGATCAGAAAAACCCAGCTTTATTCGGAGCCGTGTGAGAAAAGGTCAGGCGTTATTTTTTACAATGAACTAACAAATGGTTTATGTCCTCCTCATACTCTTCGCAAAGGAAACATCGATTGGCAAGAGCTCTCCCTTAGCGTTTAAGTTGGTCAAGCGTGAGCACTTTTCCCCAGGATGCCTCCCATGCGAAGAAACGGTCTGGGTGAAATGGTAGATTCCATATTGACGGGGTGAAGGCCCTTGAGGTGAACAATCTAACACCTTGTACATAATTTTCACAGAAAATGCATCATTCCTGGAGCCTTTGAAGAGGATTTTGTCCTCTATGAAGGGTCTGATTTTATGTCTATGCAGGACTTGTAAAAACCTATCGCGCCATAAGTTTCGTCGTTAAAGATCTAAGAAGAATGGGTTTCGACCCCTTCCCCAACATTGCGATCCTGACTCGCCGCCGTAGCATTTTTTATTTTGTCGGCTAAATAAATTGGGAAAAGTATTAGTGCCTCTCGCCACACGAACATCCTCGAAGTTGATCCTACTCACTATCACCTAGGAAACGAGAAGCATTTTGGAAGCGAGGCCATTATTTTACGATCTCCTTCCCGACCTGACTAAGCACTCCCTGATATCGCGGGCACTGACCCTGCCTCTACCAAACCTGCTTTGCCTAATGACCTTTCTCTCCAGGAATTTCTTCGTTAGCGAATGTGGCTTACAAATTTGCAACAACGCCTTGTTGAAGTGCTGGAAAATCTCGAGACCCGAGCCCCCTTTCTTTTTCTACGTGCATACGGTCATCTAATTATGAGATGAGGCTTTTCTCAAGGCTGCCACCAGCAAAAGCTCTCTCTTTGAATCTTCTCGACTGAGTGCAGCCAAGAGACCGACGATTACGAATAAAGATAAAAAATGGTGAGAGGCATGACCGCGTCGCTGCCAGTCAACGTGAGCCTACACCACCCTTTGAAATATACTATGATTTCGAGAGGCTAACTTTGTTCTTGAATCACGTCTTCCCACGGTGTCCCATACCGCTTTGTGCCAGCGAGGGGCGGGTAGGAAGTGGGAGGGAACCAATCCTATGACCAAGCTCGACCCATTGCTCCTCTATATTCATGCCCGAACCGTTAGGTAAATCACTCTTATTTAGGTGATCCTTGAGACCGACAAAGCCTCAAACCATCAGATCGGCTGAAACTTCAGCGATCTTTGGCCAGCCTGAAAACAAAAAGGGTATCATCGTAGACGTGAGATCTGTACCCCACCTCTTTCAGCTATTCACTTTCAGAGGAATAAATTCCTTCCATTGCTGTTTCAATAGCGGCTAAACGCCTCCCATACCGGATCACGGATTGAAGGATGGGATTACGCATATAAGCCCTCGGGTTTTGGAAGAACGTGGAAGCAGTGACAGGATGAAAAGGCTATGGAGACACCACGCCGTCGGCTCACCCAGCGCTGCAGGCCCATCGCTCAATGTCGGCTTATATGATCTGACTTTCGTAATCGACTTACTGCTTATCACAGCTCTCCTTCTTAAGAATAGAGTCCACTACCTCGTTGTCTCCATCAAAGCGCATCCGATCTGTCTACCTCGACAAAGCGTGGCCCAGGAAGAAATATTTTGACCCATAACCGCACTGATCTGTGCTTCAGCACTTTTGCTAGTATCTTATATAATCCTCCCACTAAACTAATAGGTCTTAGGTCCTTGAGATCCTCGACATTCTAATTTTTAGGAACCAAAACAAGGAAGGTGGCATTAAGACTTCTAACAAATCTGCCTTGCTCGTGAAATTCCTTAAAAAAACCTAGCACCTCGAGGAAACGAAATCCTGACGAAGGACCCAGCGGGAAGCGAGCCAGGAGCTTTTGGTCTCATTGCTGAGTGTAGTCGAATCTCCTCCTCTGAGAATACTTCTTCCAACTTTGCAACAACCCCCGACTCAATTTCATTAAAAGAGAGCTCAAGAAGAGAAGGACACCACACTCTAGGAGTTGACATAAGGTTTTTAAAAGTAGCTATCAACCCTTCCTTAATTTCGGCCTCCTTATCTAGCCTTCCTAAGGCAGTTTCTCCTCCTATGAGCATTGGCCATTATGTGGAAGAAACTCGTATTTCTATCTCCTTCTTTCGACCCTTGACTCCCACACAGATTTACTCTCCGGATATCTCTCTTCCAAAACAGCCCAACTCTTGAACTCTTCTTTGGCCTTTGTTCTTTCCTCCCTCTCCTCTAAAACCAGCTCCCTATCCTTCTCCAGGTGGTCCCAAAACGAGACCCTGCGAAGGGCCTCCTTCTTCTTAACCTCAACTTTGCCAAAAACTTCCTTGTTCCAAGTCTTTAAAATATCCTTCAATGCTTTCAGTTTGGCAACTAGAATAAAACTGTTCGAGCCATGAAACTTCATGTTTACTTACCGGCTCCAAAAGCTCTTTGAACCACTGAATTTGCACAAACACCAGCTGAAAAGGGATGGGGTCAGAGCTTAACCCCTTCAGCATCGATAGTAATGGGCCAAACTCCTCATTTGTGCTAAATTAACTCTCATTCGAAGCTAACTAAAAATCTATCCAATCGCGACATGGTCCTACCATTACAGCCCCCTCTCCAAGTAAAGACCCCCTTGGAAGCGGATCTCGAGAGACCAAACTCATTCAAAATCTCAATAAAATATCTCGTGAAAGGGAGAGAGTGCACTCCTACGCTCTTTAGGGGAAAGTCTCATTGAAATCCCCACCGGACACGAGGACTCCATGACCCACGTCTTTTGACTCCTCTAAAAAAGCTTCCGTAAGCCTCCTCTCAGTGGATTGCCAACTCGAAACGTGCATTGGAAGCCTCCCTCCACCATTTTAAACAAACACGAAATAGAGAAAAGACCAATCTTTGAGTCTACCAACTCCATCCTTCTTTTGTCCCAAAACAAAAGAATACCCCATGGCTTCGTCGCATTTAGGAAGCTCTCGATGCGTAACCTTTACCCACTCTGGCTAGCATAGTAGCATTCATCTCCTGGATTTTGGTCTCTTGAAGGCAGACCAAATCCACTCTTTGATACCTGATAAAGTTCACATTGATCTTCCTTCCTATAGGGTTCATTCCTCTCCCCAACATTCTAGTCATAATTTTAACTTCATTATAACCTTAGCATAAGATTCCCCCTTTCTCTGTCACCTACCTTATTTTGATTTTTCCCATCGTAATTGATGGTGCACACCAATTTTTTTAATTCCCACTCACATCTGGACATTGTAATAACCCCCTTATTTTCCTCTTGATGCTGCTTTACCACCATCTTTCTGAGCAAATCCATAATCTCACTCTTGAAGCCCACCATTGAGCAATTCTTGAATTTAACCGGACAACTATCTTCCACTTCTACGTAACCTGGCTTTGATGCCCACGGAGGCTGCTCTCTACTTTGCTGTTCAGGCACCCTCAGAGCCCTCTTCTAAAACCATAAAGCTTGGGGATTCCAAACCCGTTCGGCGCCATCCGTCGCCGCCCCATCCATAGGGTTCAGTGACCACCTCGTTTGACTGAGATAACCCCAACAGCCCCGGAAAGGAGAGGCGATAAGCAGGAATCGAGGATGAAGGGACTTCCAGTTTAACTCTTCATACACAGGAGCGTCATCCCGCGAGAAGGAGCTTGAGAATCCATTGCCTTGATTCATCTCTCACACTTGTCTTCCTCCCAGTCTCTTAAAGGAATGGGTTCTTTGTGTTGTTTTGGAGCCTGACGAGAAATAGAGACTGTCATTGCCTCTGATTAAGGCCCCTCTTAGGCACTCTCGACCCTTTGTGATGTGGGCTGAGTCATGTTTGGGCCCGAGAGGTGAGGAGACTCCGTTTCACTTGCTTTTTGAGAATCACCCTTTAGTGCAAGTTGCCGCAGAGATCAGCATCCACGACCTGCTTTGACCACGATTTCCACATGAGACTGCCTCGCCTTTGGTCCTCATGGGTGGGACCGGTAGCTTAGCGGGGCCTCGATGCAGGTTCGCCTCTTCGATCTCGAAACTCCGCGAAGTGGACTTCCTTTCTTTGCCCAATTTGACCCCTTCTGTCCCTTCGGTCACTTTCAACACACAGTGTTCCAACGTCTCCACGCACTCTCCTACGTGTGTACTCACTCCTTCCTCTCCCCTAGGAACATCTCCTCCTTCATAGCTCTTTCCGGCATCATCTGAGGTTGAACCTCCCACCATAGTTGAATCATGAAACTACTATCTCCTTCGGACACTACAACGAATAGCGGGTTTGAACTTCCATCATAACGAATTTTATTAGCGTAGGTAGGATAGAAAGCGTGATGTTTTAGATCTCTTGCCACGAATCGCACCCTATCAACCATACGTTTTAAAGCTAGATGGCTCGAAGGTGCGTAGCGTAACAACCTTACCCCTTATTTGTCTTACGCATCCTTTACTTGACATTGCATTGAATGTTTTTCCCCATTTCCTAAGGGATATCGAGAAACCCCCGAGTCTTCTTATGCCCTCCCTAAGTATTCTTCTCGCTTCTTTTGGACTCTAGAAACCAAACAACCATAATCCTTTCCATCTCCTCCGTTTCAAATACCCTTTGACACTCCCGAGGACGAGCCCTATGCTTAGATTTGAGGTCTAGTATCGATGAGGTGCCACCTCCCGCTGACCACGAAGCATGAATCTAGTTGCCCCGATCTCTCCTCGATCGTCCTTCCCAGCTCCCAACCACGACCACATGTTTAAATATTAGTCTGTTCTAAGCCTGCGTTACTTAAAAGACCTTGAGGTTGCCAGTGCCATCCTCTTTTCCAGGACCTTTATTTCCTTCATATTGTTGTTTCTCTTCCGTTCTGGTACCTTAGGACCCACTCTGAGAGATCAGTGTTTCTCTGCCAATAAGTTTCCAACCCCTCACCAAACCTTTCCCTTAAGTTCATATGAACCTTTCCATCTACCGTCCACCAGATTGAACAACGTAAGAAATACATGTCGCTCTCTCCCTTTCCACCTCCGCTGCTTCCTCCCATTTCGCAAACCAGCCTTGATTGCGAGATATCTTGTCACAGTCCTCAATCCCCAGAAGTAAGTGTTGAAGACTCGAATCTCCAAACCTCACCCACGACGTCGCCCCTTGCATCTCTCCCAAATGCATCCTCTCAATTTCTTACCCTTCTCCTCGATCGAAATCTCAAACGATTTGGCCTCAATGGAGAACCATGTTTTACCCATCTCTGAGGCTTCGCCGGAGAAGATACTTTGAGGCGACAATTGAATACTAATGTTACATCGACAATTTTATAAGAAAGCATCATAAAAAAAGAAAAATTACCTCAATGTACAGGATGTTTGTGACTTTGCTGGTTTTCTCAAGCTGAAGCCCTCTAGCTAAAAACACCTGCAACTCAGTGGAGACGTGCTCAAAAGATGATCATTTGATGGAACGTGGTCAAGGATATCTAAAAACAGGTCCTAGTGGGTGCAAAATTTAACTACCAATAATTAAAAAACAAAAAACAAAAGAATTTATACACCGGAGCAATGATATTGCATTGTAACCTGGAATTTGAATAACATGCAATGGCATCATGAATTCAGAGTAATTACCTCAGCGAAAAAAGCCAGTACAGCAAGTATAACCATGAGTAAAATGAATAAAAACTAAGAATACTTTGAAATCCTGCATAAGGAGTAATCATTGATTGTTCAGAATGTTAAAAGTTGGAAACCTTGAATAACAACACAACAGGTAAGACAGGAAATTTGGAAAACAACAATCTGGTTCTCACCCAGTATAGTTTTTCAAGCATTAAGTACAAACTAAATGATAAAAATTGCTTTTGTAATTGTTGCTCAACCTTTCCATAGTTTGATAGTTTATTTATTTATTTATTTTGTTATCAGAAATTTAATAGATGACTTGCATTTAGGTTCTAAAGAAAATTATTTACAAAGACTTTGACAATATCTGGTAACTGTTTTTTAAAACAATTCTGAAAACAACTTTTGGTAACTGTTTTACATCTAATGCTTTATTTTTAATTATTCCCCATGTTCGTATAATTATTTTTTAAGATAACCCTAAAAAACAACTAAAATATCTTTTCTAAAAACACCATACTCTGTTTTAAATAACAAAAAAGAGAAAACAGTTTTTTTTTAATTGTCAAACACATTTTCTTTTTTAATTTTTTATTCTTGAAAACAAAAAAATATGTTCTTGAAAATAGTTGCCAATTAGGGCCTTCATTTTTGTTTGTTACTGTTAATTGATTTCTTCCCATCCCAGATGCTTGAGAATGATACAAAAATACCAAGATAAGTCTATTTTTACATATTAGCCTACTTCATATCTATGGAATTTCAAGAGGATCTCCAAGGTGCAAAACAAGGTTACATGCTTGAGCATATGAAATTTCATGCCATTAATTTAAATCTATGTAACTTCGGTAGGGTAAGGGCCCTTGCAGGTTTAAATCCTTCCTCAATTAAACTTTTGTTTAGTACATCAAGAAATAAATTGTTCATAAAACAAATGGTGGAAAATATAAAGAGTGGAGTTTTCAGACAGCTAGGTCAAATACTAAGGGAAGTTGATAAAACTTGATATTTATTACTTAATGAGTTAAGTTGATTTGAAGTTAAAATAATACTTTTAAGTTGTTGAGTTATTACTTAATACGTAGTTCTTAATTAAGTTTTAAGGTTGTTTGATAATTACTTAAAATTTATTCTAAATCATCAAATTGATATATCTATCATCATAAATTATAAATAAACCAAAAGAAGTTAAGTAACAATAGAGGTTGCGGAGTAGTAAAAGACATCATAGAGGTGACTAGGACAAACGAGAATAAAAAAGTAAAATAAAAACATGAACATAGAAATAAGTTAATATTTTTACTTATTTTTTAAAGTTCTTGACTTTATATCGTATCATTAAGAAATTTTACCAAATATACTTAATTTATTAATGACTT
The DNA here is from genome assembly GCA_016808115.1 of Tetrastigma voinierianum. Lineage (NCBI taxonomy): Eukaryota > Viridiplantae > Streptophyta > Magnoliopsida > Vitales > Vitaceae > Tetrastigma > Tetrastigma voinierianum. Next base: position 97,332 of record JAEQBH010004393.1, on the reverse strand, counting down.
AAATTAAATTATTAAGTCACTTTAAGTTATTATGTTGGTTTATCAAACACCTACTAATTTTGTTTTTAAACAATCATTCCTTCAAAGCTATGTATAAGTGAGTTGGCTTTTCAGGTAACCCTTTTTGCAAATTACCAGGAGAGATATGAACTTCCAAGGACTTTGTGAGCAGGTATTTATCCATATACCATGATCTTACCTGGAAGGCAAATGTACAAATTGCAGCAGCAGGGCTACCTAGCATGCCAAATGCGAAAACTGTAATGCTGAAAGGAGAACCGTGGGTTAGTAAATCCATCAAACGTGGTTTGTTGTTTTCAAAAATGTGCCAGAGCAGCTTTTGCAATTTAAGCGTAAAAAAAGGACATTCCAATATACAAATAAACTTAGTAGTATTCATTATGTTGCAAATGATATAAGTATACATTAAAGCTCCTCTAATCAGTAATAACCATATGAAAATGAGAATGAAAACAAAAACTGCTGCCGGACTCGGATGCAAGTATTAGAGATCATTTTTGCAGCATCAGTATTCAGGTCAAAGTAACAAAATAATTGTGGAAAAAATTGCAAGAAGAATACCCATAAGAAAAAATAACAACAAAATTGTGGTGACATCAGCAAGAAGCATAATCATATAACAGTATATTTTAAAAAACAAGGAATAACAACTTCAAAGGAGTACAGGTGTTTCTTTTAAACAAAATTTCCTTTTTTATCAATATCATTACCATTCTGGATCAAATAATAAAGTCAGCAATCTTACACAGGTTGATCAGAAGCCTTGGCTCCAGCTCTTGTAAGGCAGTAGCTGATTCCACCACTCATGGATGAAACTAGACCAACTAAAACAGCATATATATGATCGCTTCCACCAACATATATATTATTTGCCTCCTCAGCCTTTGGTAGCCCACCTGCAAAAGTCCATAATTAATGATGAAAATTTGAGGTGGAGAAGTAACATCACCTGTAAAAGTCCATAATTAACGATGCAAAATTTCAGGTAGAGAAGTAACACCACCTGCAAAAGTCCATAATTAATGATGCAAAAGTTCAGGCAGAGAAGTAACAGAGAACCACCCTTTGTTGTGGTTGTTACATGCACAAGAAGTGATTTAACCCTGCCATATATTAAACTATAAACAGATAATGCAAGAGAAGGAAAGAAACGAACACAGATAAAGCATGTATCAGGTACACTATTAACTACATGATTATTCCTGCTGCAGGAATAAGTCCGCTAACTACAAAGTAGACCACAGGCAATTCATTTTCTTGGGCTGAGTGTTCGTTTGTCAGTGAACTGGCATGTAGCAGCACTCCTTGTAAAAATATTAAACTAACCTTCTTGTAAAATTGTTTAATATATAAGGAAGTAGCCATTATAAATGGGACTATATTTATGTAGAGTACTCCTTATTTGTTTAAGAGTTGGTTTTTAGGGAATTAAGCTCCTTTGAGATGTGCTATGGGGTGAGCTTAGAGGAAGAAACATCATACAGCCTTAAACTAGAGCCATGCTATACCATTGACACTTAGAAAAATTGGTTTAAGCAGATGATTAAAAATATTACATATTTTTCCTATAAAAAACAATTGAAACTTTTTGAATCATTGATTTCCCCCCACAAATCGAACCATGACAGATTTGACTCTCTCTCTCTCTCTCTCTCTCTCTCTCTCTCTCTCTCTCATTTAGTCTATCATTTTTTAGCATAATGTAGATTGCAAATGATGTTAAGGATTAGCGATGTAGACCTTCACAAAATAATGTATTACTGCGATATATAGTAGTCTGAGTTGATGAGTTAGAAATGTAAATATTTCAGTTGAAAAATAAGAAAAAATTATTTTCTCCCTCTGAATGAGGACCATGAAAATTTTGAGGTTTCTCACTCCCATTTTTGAACATGACATGAATTGTGAATAGCATTGAAAATTTGCAATCCAAAACATGGAACAATACTATATTATAGTTATAAAAGTAGACTAAAATCATGGTTCAAAAATTTGGAGGCGGCATATTTGAGGTTCTCTATCGTGTACGCCTTTTGAACATGGATGATTGTAAATTATAGAACCAATAGTTAATGACTAAAAAGTAATTGATAATACTAACAGCACATCATGTTTGTAAGTCAAATTCAATTTTCTAACACATCACGAGAACCCATTTCAGCATATTTGTATGAAGGCTTCACTCACTTCTATACCTTGTGCACCAAGTATAGGCTGGAAAATGAAGAGCACACCGATGAAACTGCAAGCAAGACCTGGACAGTAAATGCAGTTAACAACGCAGTCACTCTCACCCACTGCCTCAATAAAAGGATGTGTAATTCTATATAAGGAAGAAAAAACACAGCATTCGGAATAACTAGAATGAACAATTGGAGGGAAAATAAGAAGTGTAGCTCAACTGGTTTTCCAAATGAAAGACAGTAACTGACAAATCATTAATGGGAAGAAACAAGTAGAAGCTAACATGCTGCATTAACATAAGATCTATACTTTTCCTCTATAAAAAATAAATAAATAAAAAAGATTCTATGCTTTTTCCTATAAACTATTTACCAATAAAGAAAATGAAGCAGTAAGGGTATCATTGCATGTTACCTATAAGAAAAAGGGTATTAATTGCATGTTAAAGTAATCGGGAATTTTGACTTAATGTATCTCGTTTGTGATTGATGAGCTTACTAATTTAGAGTTATTTTATGCAAGTGCATAAGAAGTCAATATTGCAATTGGAGCCTGTAGAAGTGGGTAGCACCTAGACTAGTCAATTTGCAGAGTCTTGCATGATAAAACAAGTTTCATCTTCACTAAACTCTAAGTATAAACAGCTTATATTCCATTTCAGCCCAGCAGGCAAATTTTCATAGAACTTTTGATTCAACAGCCACACATAGAAGATCAGACAACTCACAAAGGTGGGAAATAAAACAGATATTGACCATCATTTTCATAGGCTATCCTTGGTTTTTGGCAAGTAATAAGGAAAGAAAAAAAATGTTATGGAAAATGATCTTTTCATGTCTGGTTTTACCATAAGAAATATGAACGAAAATAATATAATTATAATTAGTTAAAAATTTGTACTTTTTAAGATTATTTAATCAGATATAAGGAAGGAAAATAAATGAAATGAGATTAAAGAGTCATATAAAAATAGTCTTTTCTGGACTTTATGGGGGGAAAGAAATAGGGTGGTTTTTTATAACGGGGTCCCAACGCTCAAAAAATAAAATTTAACTTCTTGAGTATTTTGTGGAATTGGGCAAATCTGTATAGTGTTGATAACGCAAATTCTTTAGTGGATTTTTTGGTTTGGCAAGGGTGTAGGTAGGGTTGGCAGCTTTTTGTTAGGGTTGGTAGGTTCTTCACAGGCTCCTTCTGGTTCCTTCTTGTTCACTATCTGTGTACCTTTTGGAACCTCTTGGTTCTTTTGATCAATATACTGTTTTTTATCGATCAAAAAAAAAAAATGTCATATAAAAATAATTTCTTGATTTTTTTAGATTCCCCCACTTTTTCTTTCCTCCATATTTTCTCTCAAATTTTCTGAGAACCAAACATAGCTTTGAGGTTTGCCAAATTTCCTGACCAATTCCCTACTCTGGCTCAAAACTATTTGAGCTCCCACAGACAAACACTTTTTATTTTATGAAAACAGTCACTTCAAAAGCTCCCATATTCATTAATGTGATGCATAAAAGCAACACTTCATGCATACACTTCATCCATACACTTCATGCATCAGAACATAGATTATCGAGCAGCAATGAAAAAAATATGAGCATGAGGACAAATTACAAACATAAATATATTATTACACCTCCGATTTCTGCAATATTCAGCTTCTCATGTAAAATGATTCTTGCCATGATTGAGGCCATGATTGGAGTTGTAAAGCTCAATACAACAGCCTGAGACAAAGGTAACCTTTGAATACTGAAAATAAAAATCAGATAAAATGTGGTTAACATTGGTTTCCACATTATGTTCCAGAGGATAAAGCTTACAAGTCATTGCAAAAGCATTCTATCATAAGCCTTGTTTGGAATAATATTTAACAGTAGAAGTAGAGGTAACCCCTATTGCAGTGCAATTGAATTTTATATTTGGAAAGTGAATTTCAAAAAATGCTTTCATTAAAGATAAATTGTTATGGCATTTTCAAATTAGATAAAGTTTGTTTCCCATATTACTTTTGAGAAAAAACATGAATCTCCCTGTTTCTCCAAAACGCAGATTAATGTTGATGGGGATGTAAAATTGGACCAAGTATCCCACTCGCCAACCCACAGAGTAAGTATTGAGCCTTGCCTCCCACCCGTGTCCTCGGAAGCGGCCCAAACGGAGTCCGGCTCATTAGGCTGAAAACATGGATTTGGAAAAATAGGGCCCATGTTATCAGCCCCGATCCAACCTGAATCCTTCCGATACTTGGAAGATAGAATATTCCGTAAAAGAGCAACCTATTCGTCCAATCAAGTCCTATTATAAAGGAAGAAAAAGTAATAGAAGACACCGTTAGATGGGAATCCTCGATAAAGGAGGATCATCCCCGAATAAACTCCCTTGACTGTCCCAGATTTAACTAAATCTAAGGCTAACAATGAGGAAACATATCCTCAAATCAGGAAGGACTCTAGTCGTGGACGATCATCATTATAAATACAAAGCCGCGTCCCGGTAGAAGTGCGCTTCGTTCGGATCTGCGATACTAATTCTCTAAGCATTCTCTCTTTTCTCACAGGAAGAATCGACTTTGGCATCGGGCGGCTGCGGGCAAAGCCCTCGCCCGACCCCTTTTTTCCTCGATTTTTTGCGAGAAGTACTTCGCCGGGGCTGCGGATCAACGGTCTGTCAGGTCGATCACTGCGCCAGTACGAACCGTCGAGCGCGCATCGAAGCCCTTAAGCAATCGAGTCGGCCAGCCGACCCCACACTCAAACCCGATTAGGTTTGAAAAAAAGCATCATCGGTTGGCGCGTCACGTAGAGCGGCCCCATTTCTTACAAACATAGCGGTTCGGTTGCGATGGTATCAACTAGGAACACGGCGGGAGGCAGCGCTATCCACCACAAAGTGCGAGACGCCGGAATCTGAGATAGCGGCACAGGCGGCGAAGCGATTAGGGCCAACCTGAAGCGAGAGTGGAAGCACTCGCCTGTGGCGGTAACGCGATAGAGATAGAACAACTCACCCGGTTTCGATAGCACCCCGAGAAGGCGGCGGGCTGGGAAAGTCCGCGTGTTCTCACGCCTGACGGCAGGTATGGTATTCCCGAATACCCGAAGCGGCGGAATCTAGTGACGGGGCGGCTCCTGACTAGCCCCTGTGGGGGAAGAGAAAACCGAGCGATTACACGAGGACGTGGGAGGCATTAGAACCACAACATCCCTCAGAGCGCAGAGAGCGGGCAGTAGGAGCAAAGGTTCGGGGACCTCAACAGAGCTACGATATGTAAGAAGGTAGTTAAAGGCGCGCCACAGGACCAACGCGGATACCTTGATTTTGTCAGCGAGAATCGCTACCCTACAGGTGCTAAACTTTGGCTCCGTGAGATGGGATGCTCATTACAAGCGTTAGTGGCATCAGGATCGATGAATCATCTCAATACCTATAAGGTAGGATGGAGTGCATGGGTATCATTGCTGTCCGGTGCGGGGCGTTCGCACCACCTTGAAAGGCACGGCTATGGCACGGTTGATGAGTCCCCTCTTGACGATTTCTTCATTGAGAGTTATCGTCGCCTTCGTCTCCCACTTCGTAGGGCTAGGACATACAGCGAGGAAGCGAGCTACCATGGTAGCATCAAAGCGAGGGGAACACAGGAGAATTTGAAGTCATACGTGCAACGGTTTAATGCCGAGTCCTTGAAGATAGATATACTCGACGAAAAGTTCGCTGTCACGGCCTTCATTGCGGGGTTGGGGGTGCAGTCCAAAGACCTGATGTTCTCTATCTCAAAGAACCCTCAAGCTAACATGGCCGAGGTCCTCGCCAAAGCCGAAAAATATATAAACGGAGAGGAGGCCCTCCTGTCAAAGAAGAAGCTCTTATTGCGAGGCAAAAAAACGACGAGCGGCAGAGGCGGAGCGAAATAGCGACAGAGAAATCTCGGCGGCGAAACAATCCACAAAGGCATGGCGAATCTGGGATGCGCTAGGCGAAATCACGGCCGAACGGCGGCGCTAGCCGCCTCAAGCACTTCACTCCGCCGCGGCCTCGATGTCGCAAGTTCCTCCGTGATGCGAGCAGCGTTCTGAATGCTTGTAGCAGTGGTCAAATCCGCTACGAGAATAGCAAATGCTGCGAGTTCCGGGGACTATGGACATCGCGCGGATAGCGTATCACGATTGAGAAGAGATAAATTATCGTCTGATAGCGGATATCTACGGCGTTTTATATCTCGGGAATCGATGGCGGACCGAACGAACCGAGGCCCGGCTCGTCCACCACCACCTCGTCGGTGGCGACCCGGCCTCCCGGCAACCCCTGAAATCCGTGATCTCGGGAGGATTGGCCGGAGGAGGAGGATCTGGATTCGGCTTTCGGAGGCCCACTTGCGCGACCGCAGGCCAGCGAACATGGGGAGATGCGGTCGGTATCTAAAATGCATGATCGACACTACTATCACATTCTCCGACCTTCATTTTTGGAAAGAGTATAGCACCCTATGTGACCAGCTGATATCCAAGCGCGTTTGTGTGGCGAAATCTAGCAGTCCATCGGGTCTTGGTAAACCAGCGGGGCTCGTAGACATCATTTTGCCTCGACGCCGACAAAATAGAGTGGAAGAAGGAAATTTGGGAACTTTGTCGACTTCCCGTCTCGGAAGTGGGTTTCGGGAGAAAAGGTGTTGCCATTGGGATCGATCCAGTTGGTGCTAACCTTCAGGGAAGCCCCTTGCCCGAGCAACGGCGGCGGCCAAGGTTTCTCATGAGTGGGCGGCTTTATGCGTATTTGGCTGGGCGGGCCCTGCTTTCAGCCTTGATAAGCCATCCCTCGGCATACCACAGGCGTAAATTCAGACAATTTAGCGGTGTTGGGGCGGTTAGAGATCAATGAGTAGCGCGAGAATGCTCACGCCGCCTCTATAAACGAGCGATGGCAATGTGAGCATGGGTGAGCTTGATATCGTGATGAAATGGTCGCTCGGCGAGCCCTCGAGAAGATTTGGAACCCGATAACATTGGATGGCGACCGAGCATCTTGCCTATACCGTCCCGAATTGAAGGCCTTAAAGGCCTCCTCGCTGATTCTTAAAGGCGAGCGAGGACATCTTATGGAAGCGGTGACATGATGTAGCGCTCGACCAGCGGTCATCGCTCATAAACTAAACACCCGGCCATCTCCAGGCGGTTAATAGCGAAGTTTCCCGCGCGGAAGAGCCAAAGCCATCAGCGAAGGGTGGCAAGCCATCGGCGAGCGTCAGGGAGTGGAATACCGAGTGGTTGGCGATGTTGTGCTTTCGTCGAAAGCAAATGGCAAATGGCGACCGCATTGATTTGTGATACTAAACAAAGCATGCCCGAAAGGATAGCTTCACTGCCGGGATCGACCTTATCGTAGATGCCCGCGGCGAGCCGTAGGCTCCTTAGCTTCATGGATCGTTCTCCGTTATAACCCGGATAAGCATGGACCCCGGTGACGGAGAAGGCGTCATTCGTCACGCCGCGGTGACTTCGCATTATCGGGTAATGCGCCGGCGCTAGGCTCGAGAATGCGAGTGACTGCGAAGGTTAGTGAGCCGGATGTTTCGAAGCGGATAGGCCTGGCGATGGGGTATACATAGGCGACATCTTTGGTAAAAGTCGTACGGCCGGTATCCACATCGCTCGCCTCGGGGCGTTCCGGATCACAAGGGATTATAACATGAAGAATTTGAATCGACTCCACCTTAATGTCGTGGGGAAAATTCACCAGGCTTCATAGTCAACCACGGGAGTGAAACCATCCGGATGAAATAAAAGCATTATTTGACATGCCATCCTGCGCCGAGGATAAAGGAAGTACAACGATTAGCGGGAGGATCGCGGCTCTAAGTCGATTCGTGTCGAGCTAGTGACAAAATGCGGCCACTTCTTCGAGTTTTGAGCCTTTGATGGGATGAGAAATGTGAAGAAGCGTTTGTAACCTTGAAAACATACTTGAGCTCGCCACCCGTTCTAGTAAGCTTAGATAGAAGGAGAACTCCTCACATTGTATTTAGCGTTATCGGATTTTCAACTAATGCGATTGCTCGTGGGAGACGAGGCGGGTGCGACGCAGATCTCTTCTTGCAATCCGAGCCACGAGGAGGCGGGGAGAGGTATCAGAAATGGAAAAATTAATACTAGCTACGGTGACCCGCGACCACGGAACCGTCCTTATTTCGAGCTCACACCATAGAAGTCAGGCGAATACCCATGAAGCGGGTGTTATAAACCCGGAGGTCTGCGGGTTTGATGAAATGGGCCATAGGCTGAAGCCGGTCGACGGTGATCCTGACAACTTATTGTAAAAGGGCGAGATCTAGCCGATTTCGTCGTAAGATTACGATGAAGCCCGGAACCATCGATCAAGGGGTGACCTCACCGTATGGAAGCTCTCGTGGATGGAGTCTCAATCGCGCGAGCGGAGCCGAGTTTAATCGACCTCACCGGAGGGTATGGGCATTGAGTAGGCGCCGGTTTGGGTTCACGCCTCGACAAGCGAGGCCCGAATGCGAGGCCGTAATAAGCGAGCCTCAATCTCGCTCATTCATTAGAGGTTGAGCGATTAAGAAGTCCATAGCGACTCCCGGTTGGTGGTCGACGAATTGAAGACATACGAGGCGAAGGTGAGGAAGATGATTCTATATCTTGTGATCCGTGACTTATTAAAAAGTTTGTATCGATTCGGATCAAGTGCGTCCCCGACGGAGGAATTCCGTGCGGCGCTTTGTGGCCAGCTCTTGCCTTGCGGGGAAGACATTGGGAATCAGCGCGTCGAATACCTCATGAGCCCTCCATTGACCCTTATGGCATAATGAAGTAGCGGTAGGGTCGCTGGGCTGGATGAACTGTTGGGATTATATTATCGCGGAACCTTACGGGGCGACCCGAAGGCGGTTAAGATAAGAGTGAGATGCATCGGGTTACGATCCGCGAGGGAAGCCTCTTACGGCGAGGATTCTTCACGCCTTTCCTAAAATGCATGCGGGGAGAAGACAGATCACGTGCTAGAGAAGTGCGAAGGCATGTCTTGGGAACCATATCGGAGCACGGACATTGGCAGGAGGGTTTTGAGGCGGGGATACTATTGGCCCACAGTACTTCAGATGCAACCCGACTGGTCGAAAGATGCGAGAATACGCGGGAACATTAAGACCTCGCGCCTCCAATGAGCCTCGCATCAATCACCGGCCCACGGCTTCGTGATGGGGATTTGGACATATTGGGGCCCTTGCCCGCCGGCCAAGGCGATGTAAATTTATAATCGTGGCCCGGTAGATTATTTCACCAAGTGGCGGAGGCGGGCCCTTAGCCACAATCTGAGGCGGAAGATCGCAACCGGTACTGCGAGCGATCTGTATCTGAGATTCGATCCATCGAAATATGGTCTGAGATAACGGAAGCGGTTGTCGCATAAGTGGGGGGACTTTTGTCTTGAGCTCGGGGAATTAAAAATTTTTATTAGTGTGGCGACTCCTTACGATCAAATGGAATGAAGCCGGAAGTCCTGATGAACCCTCGAGGCTGCATACGAGAAGCCAAGGTGGAAGGGTGAAGGGAGTTGGGTCGAATATGCCTCCACGAAGTACTATATGGGTATAGGACGACAGTCGGCAGGAGCTCGCTTGCTAGCTTTTGGCGCGACCGGTAGCCTGTCGAAGTGGGTAAAGTCTCCGCGTCGGGCTGGCCTCGGGGAACAAAGCGAGAGGCCTGCGTTTCGACTCTGGACGAGGAAGCGTAGGCGGAGTTCAACGGCGTCTGAGAGGAATACCAAAGAAGACCGCTAGGCACTATGAAGTCGGGCTCGAAGTTACGTGCGGAAGTTTGATCTGAAAAAAACTCTTGCATGAAAAAACCCGGCCTGCGGGAGGCTAGGCTGCTGACCTAATTGGGAGGCCCTTATATTATATCTCGGGTCGTCGAGGCCAGAGTGATATAATTTCCGAACGGAGGAAGGAAAATGCTACGGCATCACATTGGAGCAGGAGCATCTTGGCGGCACCTGTCGATGAGCATCGTTCAATCCAGCCAAAGTGCTTATGATTTCTAGGTGACAAGGTAGAGTAGTGCTGAGATTGTTTATTTGGATGTCTCGAATGGATTAGACATATAAAAATCTTGCATAAATAAATACATATCGATGGAAAATTAAATGAAATAGAAGTAAATCTTTATTTAGTCATGGTTAGTGTCATGATTACATCATAAAGCATGCGATGCGAAGCAATTCCTCCCGATGCCGCGCCCGTCTGGCGGTTCCTCAGTTTTTTCGATTACAGCGATACCTGAGAAAAAAAAAAAAAAAAAAAAAAGGGAAGGGAAACAAAGGAAAGACATAATGAAAGAAATGAAGAGGAGGAGAAAAGGAGAAAAGGCCTAGGGACCAGAGGAGAGAAGAAGAAGAACGGATAAGAAAGCGTAGAGATAGAAAGAAAGAAAAGAAAGGAGAGGTATAGCGAGAGAGAGAGGAAGGAAGGAAAGAGCGAGTGAGAGGGATGCACCATCCCCGCATAGGACGCATTCCCTAGCCCGAGCTGAGAGATAACCTCAACTCCGTAAAGGAAACTGGGAAAAACCTGACTCACGAGGAGAAATTCGAAAAAGCGATCCCGGAGGCGTCGGAGGAACCCCGCGGCGGCCGAACAAGCATTCATAAACTTCATCCGCCCGGTATAGGCGGGAAAAGCGTAAGGCACGACGCAAAGGAAACCCCTATTCTGAGCTTACGAGCATACAGCCGTTCAAATTCACCGTGTCAGCGATTAAAGCGGTTACCTTTCCGATCGAGATACACGAAAGCGGCTCCTGCATCGCGCCTCTTCATCTGGCGTCTCTCCCCGCAGATAGATTCTCACACAAGCGGTGCATTACTACGGTGCCCGGCGAGCGGCGCCCATGCATGATTGCTCGCTGCGAGCTCTCCGCCGGCAATACGAGTGACGAAACTCTTATTGCGAGCGTCTCCCGCAGCCGCAGGCGAGCGAGCTCCTGCCCAGCTTTCGGGGCAGGCCTCGACGTAGCAACGATTAGGCTCCTCGCAGTCGCCCGGCGAGCTCTGCCCGGCACGAGGCGGGCGAAACTGCATCTTTGGGGCGACCTCAGCATACTTGGCGAATGGGCTCCTGCCACCAAATCATTGGCAGAGCTCTCCAGCACAACCTGTGGCCCAGGTGAGCTCACTGAATTATCAGAGGCAGCCCTTCCCTGCATGCTCTGTGAGCCCAGGCTCCTCCTAAGGCATCATTTAGCGAAACTCTCCGCAGCACGAGCCCGAGACGGCTCTACTAGCTATCGGGGCGAGCTCTCCCTTGCCATAGCGACGAGCTCCTACGGCTATCGGGGCGAGCCGCCTACGCCTCCAAGCGAGATAGGCTCCTCCTACTTGGAAATTTCATTGGCGAGCTCTCCGCGGCCACGAATGACGAGCTCTACTAGATTCTCCGAGCGGCGCTACGCCTCAAGCGAGATGGGCTCCTCCTGCCAATTTGTTGTGAGCTCTGCCCGGCCTGGCCGTGAGCTCACTGTTTGCCAGGCGACTCTCCGCGGCAGCAGACGAGACGAGGCTCCACCACTGGCTGTCGGGGGCCAGCTCCTCCGCCCCGGCCACGACGAAGACGAGCTCCTGCCTTTCGGGGCGAGCCCTCACTGTACTTGAAGCGGATGGGCTCACTCCTCTGAATCTATCCCGCCAGGCTCTGCCAGCGAGGCGAGGCAGGCTCACACTGGCTATCGGGGCAGGCCCGCCTGCGTACCTCGAACGAGCCGGGCTCCTCCTGCGAATCTCATTGTGAGCTCTCCGCTGCTTACGACGAGACGAGCTCTCTTTTATTGCTCCGAGGGCCAGGCTCTCCCGCCCGGCCTGGCAGAGCCGAGCTCCTACTATCTTCCGGGCGAGCCCCTCGTTTGTACTTCAAGCCAGATGGGCTCCTCCCTGCAATCTCATCGCTTGAGCTCTCCGCCCGGCCACGACGACAGGCTCCTTATCTTTCAGGGACCAGGCCCCTCATTGCTTGAGCGGATGGGCTCCTCCGCTATGATCTCATCGGCGAGCTCCCTTCAACCACGGGCCGGCGAGCTCCACACTATTTATCGGGTGGCTCTCCCCTTGACACGAGCGAGCTCCTGCCTCTTCCGGGCGAGGCCTTCTGTACTCAGGCCCGCCTCTGAACCTCTGTGCCGACTCTCCGCCGTGATCTGTGACTACTAACGCAGATGTGTTTCCATGATGGGGCAGACGAGCTACTGCTATCTTCCGGGGCGAGCCGCTTCGTACCTCGAAGCAGGGCGGGACTGCGCCACATGAATCTCATTGGCGAGCTCCCTTGACCTGAGGCGAACGAGCTCCTACTTGTCTTCAGGACGAGCCGCCTACGTACCTCGAGCGAGAGAAGGGCTCCTCCTGCTAATCTCATTGACGACTCTATCCCGGCCCAGCCGCAGGCGAGACGAGCTCCTACTTATCATCGGGGCGAGCCCTTCTCACGCCACTCTGACGGGCGGGCTCCTCCCTGCAAAATCTCGCCCGACGAGCTCTGCCCAGCCTGGTGGGACGAGCTCCCTCTTATCTTCGGGAGGCCAGGCCCCTCCTTTGTGCTTGAAGCAGATGACTCCTCCTATAATCTCATCGGCTTGAGCTCTCACGACACGGGCCGCGAGCTCCTGGCTATCGGGCAGGCTCTCCCATGGCCACGAGCGAGACAGGCTCCCACACATCTTTGGAATGAGCCTTCTCTGGCACCAGCAAGCTTAGACTCACCACTGCAAAATCATTAGAAACTCTCCCGCCCAGCCTGGTAGAAAAGCGAGCTCCACCACTACTTATCCGGGAGCGAGCTCTCCCTTAACCACAGGCGACGAGCTCATTTATCTTCCCGCCGAGGCGAGCGCGGCATGCTACCAGCGGGCGAGGAACCGCCCTCTGAAATCTCGTTGGCAGGCTCTCGCCCGGCTGCGGCTGACGGCTCCTACTATTTGCTCCGGGCGAGCTCTCCTTAACCTGACGAGACGAGCTCCTCTTTATCTTTTCAAGGCAGGCGCCAGCTTGTACTTGAAGCAGATGGGCTCCTCCTGAATCTCGTGACAGGCTCTCCTTTGCGCAGCGAGGCCAGCTCTGTATTGTCGGGGCGGCGCCCCTGCATCGCAAGCGAATGGGCTTCTCCTGCAAGAATTTCATTGGCGAGCTCTCCAGCCCAGCCACAGTAGTGGCTCCTGCAGCATCGGGGCAGACTTCCATGGCGTGAGCGAAATTTCCTCACATCTTTCAGGAGCGAGCCCCTGGCTGCCCGCGAACGAGATGGGCTCCTCCTACAAAATCTCGCCGACATTTCTCCAGCCCATGCTTGACGAGCTTGGCTCCCTATCTTCGGGGCGAGGCCACCGGTGCTGTCTTCTGTGGGCGGGCTCCTCACTCTGAATCATTGAGCTCCCGCCCAGCCTGCAGGCGGGCAGGCTCCTCTCTGTTATCGGGAGATGAGCCCTTCCTCTTGTACCTCCAGCAGATGAAGCTCGCCTCCTGCAAATTTCATTGGCGAAACTCTCCCGCCAACCTGAGCGGCGGCACCTCGCAGCGTCCGGGCGGCTGCTGCCCGGCACGAGCTGACGAGCTCCTACTTATCTTCGAGGCGAAGCCTCGGCGCCGCCAGCAGATGGGCTCCGCCTCACAAATACCATCCGGCGGCTCGCCAACCACGAAGCGAGCGAATCCCTCGCCTTTGTCGGGGCGAGCGCTACGTACCTCAACGAATGGCTCCTCGCCGCGAAATTCGTTAATAACTCTCCCTTGGCCTGGCGAAGCGGCTCCTGCCGCTTCTCCAGGGCGAGCTCTCCGCCCAGCCTGGGCGGATGAGCTCTACTTTATGTTTGGGGCGAGCCGCTTCTACGTACCTCAAACGAGGCCGGGCTCCTCCTGAAAATCATTGAGCTCTCGCCAGCCCAGTGACGAGTTCCCGCTATCTGTCGGGGCAGGCCCGCCTGCAGTACTTGAAGCGGATGGAAGCCACCTCAGCTCTGAAATCTCATTGGCCAGGCTCTTTTGCCAGCCGCGAGCGTTGACCACTATACATGGGGCGAGCCGCCCGGTACAATGTACTGACCCAGGCTCCTCCTTACTAATCATTAAACCCAGGCTCGTAAGACACCACTTCGACATGTATAATCGAAGCTCTGTGTTACATCTATTTCGGCAAACCTAGCCTTGGCAGGCTTCGAATAGAGCATACGTGAATGAAAAGACGAGGAATTGACGCGGTGGGGCGTGAGAGCCACGGGCCCCCGAACCCGACAAAGTTCCATACACTTTTGATCGCATAGCCGAAACCGTGTTGGTACGGGGCGGAAAACGATCTCTGAAGGTTAAGGCAATGCGAGACTAAATTTCTATGATCTCGACTCTCGGATGGCTGATTCGAAGAAGGCAATGGCATAGAATTCCCGAGAAGCGAGTATCCGATTCAGAAGGTTATCTGAGCGCCCCGGGTACTCAAAAAAAAAAAAAAATGGTACTAGGATCTTGATGTAGTGAGGCCCAGTCTGCAAAAGTGGTTAAGCGGGGGACGGGCCTCGGATGTCAAAGTATCAGACGAAGAAAAAGAATGAGGAAAGGGGCCTGCGACGCCCGGAAATCGCAGGCTGCGAGGATCGTTTGTACGAAGATTCTCGCCTCTCCGCTCGCGGGAGGTGTCAATCAGTTAGGGTGCGGCGGCACTGGCGGCGAGCCATCCGAAGCGCCGAGCACCGGCTGGTCAGCGATTGCGCCTAATGACCTGTCTGCGAACGGTAGTATCCGCCGCGCGAGGCCGAGAAGTTGGTCGCGTGTCCGCGACACTCCTCAGCGGCGTCACGATAAATCCGCGACGAGGACTCGCCGAGACAGTCTCAGTGATACCTTGCCCTCGAAATCTCGGCGAGCCATTTCAAGTTGTTTCTCCATTTCGTCGAACCACCGTGTGCGTAACTCCATGTCACGAGATCCGTTGTTCATACGAGGAAATGATGAGTTCCTCCCCAACCCGGTGAAGCTCACTGCGGGCAAATTCTGACCCCTCACGAGCCTCGACGGATCATCTTACGAGAACACGAGTTCGTCGAACCTCTCGAAGCTCTCCCTCGGCCCGATCGTCGAAGCTGCGGACCTCGCCTTCCACACTTCGGCCCGATCAAGGCAGCGAAGTATCTTGAATCGTAAGTCTCTATTTCTTGGACAAATCTTTTTTCGTCCTGCGGCTCGTCCCGCTCAGAAGTCAAAGAAGTCACTTTCGCCTTATAAATTCGGGCGATCCTTACGTATTTCTCATTCGAGTTTTGGCTTTTCGGCCCGAGCCGCTTCAAATAGTGGCGGCACAGAGACAAACGAGTGGGAACTACGACCGCGAGCCCGGCGGGAGAGTTAGCATAATAATACCAAACTCGCGAAGCAAATCCTTTGAAAAACAGGCGAAGCCATCATCAGCCAAGCCTTTCGGCTGATCTCGATATCGAATCGTGATAGGATGGATGAAAGCGGCGCAGTAAAGTCTGCGTTAGATAGCAAAGAATCTTTGACTTCATCGACCTTGATTTGTTTTCTTTCTCTCTCTGACCCGGCCACCTTCGGGGATGGCTTGGCGAGTCACGAAGGCGTGCCACATAGTTATGGGCGGCGCCAGCGGTGTCCTTGCTTCCCTTCGCAAAAGTTCCCGCTCTGCGATGGGTACCGGAAGAGAGCGAACAAAGAACCGGGGAATCTCGGCCCAGCGAGGCGAGACCGCTGGGTACCACGATGGGGGGCTTGGAAGGTCTTCCCAATCTACGAACTTTGTTGGGTGGCTGATCCCTCTTGGGAGAATTTGTTTTCCTCATCTTCGCACTCTGAGTTTGAGATATCCGCTTCGGATGAGCTAAGATCTCCTCGGGTAGGAGCGTGCAGTGGGCCGAAGAAAACTCAGTAGAGGGGCGAAGGCCTAAAACGGAAAATTTGAGGACCCAGGACGGATGGCGGGGACATCCGGCCTTAATAGCTCTGCGTGGAGCGAGAAGCGGGCGTTCGGTCAGCAGGCGGCAATCGGTATCTTGTCAGCTAAGCTCGAGACGGGCGTCTGGCGAGAAAATACGAAGCCTAAGGTCGGGTATTCAGCAGGCCTTAGATGAATTAAACCAAAGGAAGGTAGGAGGATGCTCACCGAGAGGATTGCCAGGGCTCACGTTGCAGATGCCTTTGGGGTGTCTTCCACATACAAGAGTTATGCTCCCGATTGGAGCCAGCGGCAGAAAAATGTCGAACTTTCCACTGTCTATGAAGAGGAAGAGGTCGAAATCACCCGAAGCCAGGAATCTGAAATAAATAAACCCCTCGGCGTGGCAAACCGGATTAAAGATCACGAGGAGCAAAGCCACATTAGGGGCCTTGAGTCCTATCTCTAAAAAGACGTGAGCCTACTAAAATTACTGACCCGTTAGAGCCCAGATTTGAGAAGAGCGAATATATGAATCTTGAAACTTGTTGATGAGGGTGCGTGGAAAGCGGAGGCCGTTATCAAAAGCGACCTCGAAAAAACATACCATTCGAGCGGAGGTAGCGTGCGAGTCAAAAATCGGGAGACCAGCACACGAACACCGAGGAAAGGCTTCGATGTTGTTGACAAAAATGCGAGGCTTCCGTGAAGGGGCTGACCTTACTCGATTTTCTTTCGCCTTGGCGTGAGCGGCAACTTTGAGGGAAATCAGGCCCTTAGGATATTTGATGAGGTTTATTTTTCCTTTTGCCTTTACGAAGGAGGGAGCGCCGCGAAGCATGCAGGGGATGCGACGATCAAGCGACTAGGGACTTCCTAAGCTAGATCAAAATCGACATCAACGGGAGGTATTTAGCATGAATCTGCCAAGATGAAGCGGTCGAGGCCCATCGCAAAAGCAGGCCGGTATCAAACAAAGAAACACCGTTTGGCCAGGGACCAATGAGCCAGGAAGAGAGCGGCGAAGCCTGAAAGCGACAAATAAATGAGAAGGTTAAGAGACGGAGGAGGCGAGCGAAGGTCGTCAAAGCAGCGAAGAGACGGAGGCGAGCGAGTCCATTATTAATATCAGGCTAATGGCGTGACGAGGCCCTAATCACGAGATGGACGCGCAGCGACGATCGGCGGGGCGAAATTCGCGATGCCCGCGTAGTCCGTACACAGGTGGGGCGACGATGGGGATGTAAAATTGGATAAGTATCCCGCTCGCCCGACCCGATGTCGCCCGATAGAGCCGTGCCTCACGTGTCCCTCCGGGCGGCCCAAGCGGAGGTCGGCTCATTAGGCCCAGTATGGTTGGAAGAAATGGGAGGCCGTATTGACCCGATCGACGAAATCCTTCCAATAGCGAGAAGATAGAATATTTCGTAAAGATAACCTATTCGATCCACGATCAAGTCTGTATAAAAAAGGAAGAAAAAGTAATAGAACCGTTAGATGGGAATCCTCGATAAAGAAGGAGGATCATCCCAAATAAACTCCCTTGGTAATCCGTTGCTAAATACAAAATTTAACAATATGAGGAAGCATATCCTCGATAGGAAGGACTCACAGTCATCGGGCGATCATCATAAATACAAAGCCACCACAGCCCGTTGAAGGTGCGCGGCTCGTTGGTCTTGATACTAATTCTCACAAGCGTCTATAACTACCGCGAGGAAGAGTCGACTTTATCCAGGCGGCCTACAGCCAACCCTCGCCCGACCACTTTTTCCCTCGGTTTTGCGAGTACTTCGCTTCGGGGCTGCGGATAGCGATTACATCGAATCGATCTACCTCGGCCAGACAATCCAGAGCACGCATCGAAGCCCATGGCTGTCAAGGTCGGCTGTGTGCGCCCCTCCGGTGATTCAGGTTGAAAAAAGCATCATCAAATGTCATTGGTAACTATGAGGTCCATGGTTGAGACCAAGAACTTAATATACATTCTCACAAGTTATGTTTAGCCTTCAATTGCCACTTTTAGTGTTTGAAAAGCTTTTACAAACAGCGCTATAGTAAATCCAATACTAACATGGGGGAAAACATACACAAAGTGTAAACAAGCATTTCTATTCACAAAATGCTCGTAAATGTAGAGCAACTCACCAATAAACAAAACTCAACAACGAAAGATATCCCATCAGTGCCCTTAGAACCAAAATACTCCTAACATGTGTTGGACCAAATATTGGTTGTCCACTTCTTCTCAACCAAAAATATGACAATATCAAGGTAACTGTACATCTTGTAAATGCTATCTCGAATAATGGAATTGACTGAGCTGTCATTACAAAATGAAAGAGTTATTACTTAGGGAAAATCAACATGGTGAACTAATTAAAAAGACCCAGATTGAGGAAAATACATATAACTAGAATCCTAGGTATGGACTGGGAGAGTGTAGTTAAAATTTTATTTTGCGGATCTCAAAAGAAGGATATAAACTTAATAAATAGATTAACAGAATCAGAGCTGTAGAAATGATATATAAAATATAAAAACTTAACAAACTCATATATCATGATTCGGTAGCAAGTTGGATCCACTTCTAACTATTGTGCTGACCATTAAAATAGTATAAGGTCTCTTGATTCTTTCCAAATTTGCTGGCTACAGCCTACAATTAGATAACCCAGTAGTGAAAACATAAAAAATCATGGTCTCTGATGACCTGGCACAAAATTTGGAGGAAATTGTTTTCATTATAATTTTATTATTTATGGACAGGATGCCTTGCCAAGAAAATACTGTCCCCAAAAGAAAATTTATCACAAAAAAGAAGGGATTTACAAAACCACATCTAATAATTAACTGTAGATTTAAAGGTTAAGAAATTAACTTCCACTTTTCAGTTTTAAGATGCATCTTTTACCTTCTATAACATTTAATCACGCCTCTCATAAAACAAAAAAAAAACTACACAAGATAAGATATAAAAGTGAGTCGCTATCACAACTCTCAGATTACATGTAAAATTGGCACATATGTGATTAAGAATTCATTATAAACTAATCTTAATGTTTTGTGCAATAGTTTGAAGCAATATTTTAAATTTACCCTAATAGTATTGTAAGAACTACAAACTTGAACTATTTTTTTCCATTACTGTTGGCTAGATCACAGTTTTTCATACGGATAGATAAGTGGCAGGAATTCACTATCTCTGTGTGTGTGCTTGTTTGAGTTAGTCAAAACTAGACTTGAGAATCAAACATAAAAATAAACAAATAACAAGTAAAAAAATTAAAATCAAAAGATGAGTTAAAGTTTTAAGATTATCAATAAATTAAAATTATAATGTAGAGTATAGAACCCACTAACCAGAAAAGATGAATGAAATGGCTTCCATGCTACAGTATATGGTAGATGACAAGGCCATGCAAAGAAGACCGGAGTATCTTGATCCACTCCATGCCCATAAAATAAATTGTGTAAAGGATGATAACTCATCTTCAGCTGATCTTGTCACTTGCTCCTGCCGATAAACAGCATTTGGTAACAAAATCAATTTCCCCAAAGTTCTAGATGTTGAATTCCAAATTGTGACCACCATTAAAATAGATCAAATTAACTCTAAATCCTCCTTTTGCAATCTAACAAGTGGTTGGTAGAATCTGTAATGTCTGCTTGGTTGCTTAGAAAAAAAGAAAAGAAAAGAAATGAAAGCGAAATTAAAATGTTAGCTCAAAAATAAACTTAGTCATTGCGTTATGAGAAACAAGGCTCAAAATCCCATTTTCTTTCCTTTTCCTCCGTTTCCTCAGCAACCAAACGAACCTCTAACTTTATTGCTAAAACACGGTTCAAAAACAAATTCAAAGCCTAGTAATCCCGTTTAAATAAATCTCATCATTCAACCTAATCCATACAAAATCAACGGTCAAAGATAACCAAAAAAGAAAAAAAAAACTAAATAGATAAGTAATGATGACAATAATAAAAGCAGAAAGAAAAAAAAAATCGAAGAATGATGATTCTAAAGTAGGGTTTATACCCTAGATTTTCTTCGCGAGTAAGAAACAGAGAAGATATCGATCTTGGGCTTCTCCGAGGCGGCCAACAGAGGTTCTATCTCTTCAGAACCCATACCACTAGCTGCTGAATCGGTTGATGATGCGTCGCAGACAATCAGCTCCACCGCGGGAACGTCGATCGTCTCCGCAGAAGCCATCTCCGTACATCAAATTCAAATCATGCGTTCAATTTTAGTATTTTACAATAGAGACGAGGACAGCATAGTTCTCCCCGATCATGGGCGTTGGTGAAGACGATTGTTGAAGAAGACACCTCAACGGTCAACAAGAGATGTACACGCGGGTTGACGGACTAGGGCAGGCCGAGTTTGGTGAATCCCACTAGGACGAGGCGTAGCCGCGGATATGAAAACAGTGACAACCCGGAGTTCAATCAAATATACGTACGGTCTAGACATATTATAAATATAAGCTGAGAAAAGATTTTAAAAGCGGAGTGCATTCCTTGATATCATAATTACACATTAAACTTTATTTTTATAAATTAAAATTACTACATTTACTTTATAATCAAATTGGCTCATATAGTCTATGATATCATTAAATGATCAAATCGACGTTAATTGGGATGTTACATCAACCACGGAAGTTACCTACTTAGCAAAAATTTGCCTTAATCCAACTTAAAAAGTTTAGGAACTAATATTGAAGATTAGAAAGCCTAATTTCTTCATAATTTTTCAAAAAACATCTTGAGGGCCAAGAAAACCTTAAGAGTTTCTCTCTTCTTCCCTCGATCATCTACATGGTCATCCATGTCAATCTTCTTCCTCAATCCTTTTATTTTAATGTAAGATTTCTGTTCTTCAAGCGCCTCGAAATAAGCGACACATTAGTGTCTTGAATGCAACGATGAACCTCATATTATGTAATTGTAAAACCGGAAAAAATGAATTTTTAAGAAAAATTGTAGAGCTATGATTTATTATCTGTATAGGTTGAAAATCTTGAATTTTTAGATAACGGATAATATTGAAAGCGGACGCCGTAATTTGGATTAAATACCATGAAATGCCTTCACGCAAAGTGAATTCGTTGGATGCGAATAGTCGGAATATTCACGTTTTTCGAGATAGCGGGTGTAAGGTGACCACGCTGACAAGTCGTGGCAGCCAGCGTACACGCGGATACATGGCAAGCCATGTGGTGACACATAATGAGCCATGTGTCAAATGCATATAATTGAGAATGTATAAAATGGGGTCGTAGAAGGAGGAGAACATAAAGGAAAGAAGGAAAAAGGAAAGGAGAGAAAGGAAAGAAAGAAAGAAAAGAAAGAGAGAGGAAGAAAGGGATAGAAAGTGGGAGAAAAGAAAAGCGATCGTGTTCTTCACAGCTCGTCGGTGTTAAGAGCGGTTAGAACTCATTGACCAAAGTAAAGTCGATATATTCGACAAAGGACCTAAACTCGAGGGGTAGAGATTCTTTCTACTTTGGTTTTACTTCACCTAAGGGATTGTTTGTAAAATATAGAATCTTGCCTTGTTTAATCCTACACCAGTACAGATTTTGGCCCCGGTTTTGGAGTGGGAAAATAGAGAATTTTGACTTAAGTCCTCCTTAAAAATTATCAGTTACATCTATGAACTTTGTATTAGGCTTTGAATCACCAAATTGGATCTCTGACTCAAATTATGGTCCGTTTTAAGAGCTGCTATGACAGGTTACATCTCCGGTTGTGTCAAATTCGGAATTGGTTTTGTTTTTGATTTTGTATTGATTTGGAAATTTGAGTATAGTGGGGTTCGGGGATTGTCTCATAGTCATGGGGGCGGATGTGGTATGCTTGATGGGTATGTGTGGAGTACTTTGTAGGCATCTCTTATGCCCACGATTGGTAGTGAGAACCAAGTTGTCTTTGCTTGCTTTTGATTGACTTGCTTGGTGATAATTGTTTATTGAATGTTGATATATGAACTCTAATATATTGATATTGAGATGAACTGTTTGGAAGTTATAGGCTTTTGATATAATTGTTCATAATACATGATAAATTGTTCATATGGTATGCATTACATACGTGACAGGGAATTGACATGCAATGACATAATGCATTGCATATGCACTGAGGCATCGCATTCATGGGTGTAAGTGCATGGTGTCATCACACATCAGTCTTTGATGGTTGATGAGTGGGCTCGATACGTTGAATGAAGTTTAGCGAAGTTCACATTTGTTCGTGTCACACCCCCGTTCCGTCAGGCCAGATTGGCGGATCGTGAGAATCGGCGAGACTATATCACTGGACTCTTCCATTGACTGTACTTTCTGAGGTGAACTTGTACTGTGGTTATCTGAACATTCTGTAATATGAAATCATTTCATATATATAAAGAACTACCACCCAGTGGTGTCCCTCGACATCTATACACATATCTTTGAAATTTCGTTTACTTATACATTGTACATATATTTTTTCTAATACAAATCATCGAGGAGATCGCGAGGCCGGTCGGTGAGAGCACCTGTTTTAAATTTGGCACGCTCTCTGTGATGTGGGATGTCTGTCCTCTATCCTTGTCATACCTTGCACCTACACGGATTGAACACGGGTGCTAAACTGCGCTTAGTAGAGCATAGCATGGACAAGCGCAATGGTGATAAATATAGAAACACTATATGCGCCTCAGCTTTATTATAACTATCATCTTTTACATTACTATTACATGTCACATGTTCTCTGCCTTTGACATATCACCTATCCTATACTTTTCTTTGTATTCTTATGGCATCGTCTTTTACTTATCTATCAGTTCTTTGCATATGCATTTTCTATCATGTATTCACGGCATGTTCCCTCTATTCATTAGGTATATCTCACATATATTTATATCCATAACCTATCTTTGTGCATATCATATTCTTATACATATATTACTTCATGCTTATATACTATATCATTTGATATGTTCTATTTTCATGTACTATTATCATATCTTTGTTATCATGTCTTGTTATCATGTATTATCATCATATCTTGTTCATATCTTGTGATCATATAATGTTTTCACATGGCCATTATCATGTATCTTTGTCATATCTTGTATTCATGTCTTCCCATTTCACATCTTGGTTTCTGTTATACTTTTCATATTACTTTCTCTTTCATGTACTATACTTGTTCATATGCTTTTAATTGTCATTGACACTTTGCTTCTTATCTTGTATACTTGTTATACTATGTATAGCAGTGCTATGCTTCTCATATCATGTCATATATTCTCTACATTTCATTTTTGTTTTATATTTCATGCACATAAACCTTAGTGGATAAAAGGAAACCATGAGGGCAGAAGGCGTTATACTCCTTTGTATGAAAACGATGGTCCATGAGGAACTGGCCATTTGTAATTATATTATACCGAAGGTATCATCGCTGTACGAGGCGGTGACCATCCGCTGAGGGCGGAGGCGTGGTGACCTTACCGGGAGGGCCGCAGTGATCAAACGGGATCTATGTCATCGAGCCCCGAATGGGGCCTCGATATGCGTATGTATCTTTGTAGGACTTATTCTTCATAATAGGCATGCCTATCTATCCCTCTACTAGGTTCTAAGCGAATGATCATTTTATCTCATGTTAGTGCATATCTATGTGCGAATCATTATTGTCCTTCGGTAATCATATGTGAGATATATACAATAATTTATTCTTAACTTTGCATTTTTCATATTCTATACTTGTCATATACCCATGCTTATATATGTTCCATACATATAATTTACACAGGCATATGCAATATATACTATCATTACTTTAATCTGTATTCGTTCTTATATCTATAGCTTCATATCACCATTCTCCCTATTTCTTTCTTTACAATACATATATCATTTCATATATACATTCCATATCGCATTTACGGTTCATGTTTTAGCTATTCATATTCCATTTCTTCACTCTTGTATTCATATCATGTTCTATCATATTTTCATCTCATATATTAGCCTATAACATTTGCATATAACCTATCATCATGCATGCATTTACTCATTCTTATATTCATACATGCTTATTATTCGTGTACATGTACTCATTCCTGGTAACATCTTATATCTTGTTAACTTATATCTTCATGTACTTTATTAGACTGTCCTATCTCTCGTAGGAGTTACAGAACTTATACCTATACGGAGGTACTTATACATGTACTTGCACTTTTATCTATCTTATACTTGTATCTATCTTCTTATTACAGCCATGATATACCATGATTATCACTTAATAAGCACTATTTTCATATTTGGACCTAATATTAGGTCCACTTTTGTAATCATACTATGTACATGGCTGTATTCTTGACTCAATGGGCTTTCCATAGAGTCGAGAACACCGAATCGGGTTCGGACAAAGGAGTTATGACCTTCGAGTTGTGGTCAAGCGTCACTGGAAATCACGGCTGAATGGTTGTGCGGCTGGGCCAGGCTCGATGCATCATGATCGTAACTTAATATCATATTGGGCTAAATATCGATGTAAATGCTTGACTCGATGGGCTTTCCGTAGAGTCCGAGAACACCAGTCACGGGAAGTTCAAAGCAGGAAGTAGATATGATCCTTCGAAGTTGGAGGGTCATGCGTAGTCAACCAGACGAGCTAACGACTGGGCGACCTTCGATCTAACACCTCGATCGACATCTAATATCCTCCTCGGGAATATGAATGTATTCCTTGACTCAATGGAGCTTTCCATAGAGTCCAGAACACCCAAATCGGAGTTCAGAAGGAGATGTGACCTTAGAAGTTGGAGATCATGCGTAGTCGGCCAGGATGGTGACATGAGCCAGTGGTGACGACTGGACGAGCTCAATCCCAACACCTCGGTCGACATCTATCCTCCTCAGAAAAGCATATGAATGTATTCTTGACTCAATGGGCTTTCCATAAAGTCAAGAACACCCAAATCGGAGTTCAAGCTTGAAGAAGATATGACGCTTCAGTTAGAGGGTCATGCGTAGTCAACCGGGTGTGACATGGTACGACGGTGACGACTGAGACGAGCTCGATCTAACACCTCGGTCTGACATATAATATCCTCCTCATAAATATGAATGTATTCTTGACTCAATGGGCTTTCCATATAGTCAAAGAACACCCAAATCGGAGTTCAAACGAAGGAGATATGACCTTCAGAAGTTGGAGGTCATGCGTAGTCAACGGACGGCGGCTGGTGACGAGTGAGCTGACCTGACCTGGGCGAGCTCGATCTAACACCTCAGTCTGACATCTAATATCCTCCTCAGGCATATGAATGTATTCTTGACTCAATGGGCTTTCCATAGGTCAAGAACACTAAATCGGAGTTCAAGCAGAAGGAGATATGACGCCGAGTTAGTCGTGCGTGGCGTCGGCAGCAGTGACCTAAGCGGCGAGCTGACCTGGCACAGACGAAGCAATCTAACACCTCGGTACGACATCTAATATCCTCTCGGGGGCATATGAATGTATTCTTGACTCAATGGGCTTTCCATAGAGTCCAAGAACACCGTCGGAGTTCAAACGGAAGCGAGATATGACCTTCCAGTTGGAGGTCATCGTAGTCAACCAGACGAGTGGCTGGTAGTGATCGACCTGCGCATGAGGTCTCTTGACCTGTTGGGCATATGGCTGGCCTCCCGGCACTTTAATTGTTAAGTCAAAAAGACCATAACCCAGTCTACAGAGTAGGGTGAAATTCAAAAAGCCTAACATCAAGTTCATTGATGTGGCTACAATTACAGTACTTCTGCTAAATTCCCTTTATTTCGGCCAAAGCCTGTTTCCAGGTCGGTAGATTATTTAGAACTGGCTAGGCCCGACCCGACCAGACTGCTAAGTGACCTCAGTAAAGGACCATAACCCAGTCTGAGGTCCAAATCAAAGAAATTCAAATCCTAACATCAAGTTCATTGATGTGGCTACAATTTACTGAAGGACTTACTTCTAAATTCCCTTCTTTCACAGCCCCAAAAACACGTTCTAAGGTCGGTTACAGTATGATCAAAAATAGGGAAATGTCTTAGTTCAACTTACAACTAGACCCTTCTCAAAACACACCTATAGGAGCCTTAGAACTCTTCTCAACTCAACCCTACACGAAATGAGGTTGGGAGTTTCCAAACCCAAACCATACACGAGATAGAGGGTTCTAAATCATGTATCTATACTTTCTATACCCAAAACTATACAAACCCATACTATTGTACCAACATAGATACTTTTCCATACACCCATAGTTTTCATATAAATATACCTAGTTCCTTACACTCATACTCAAATTTCATACTCAAATTTAGTAGTTCCATATCACACCATATTTCCATACTTTTCTATACAAAATCATAGTTCCATACAAAACCATATTTCCATATTTTTTTATATAAAATCCTAGTTCCATACTTGTGATCTTCTCTTTTCTTTTCCTTCTTTCTTCTTTTCTTTTCTCTTCTTCTTCTTATCCGTTTTTTCTCTCTCTTTCTCCTAAGACCAAAATGAGATATTTCTTTTTGGTCTTATCATATTAATCTTGCTCAATTTTTATTTTATTTCAAGGAAACTTCCTCTCCTTGAAAACCACTTGTCTCTTCTGATTTCTTGTATTTTATTCTAATATCTTTCTTTATTACTCTTTGGTTCTCCAGCTCTTTATTCTCTATTCAATTTATCAAATCCTACTTTGGCATATGAACTTATTATATTATAACCACCCAGGTCATGAATTATTAATTTATTAATTTACCATCTTTGTTGCATTAATTCCAAGTTCTTGCTTATTTTATTTTTTTATGTTTTATTTTATTTCGGATAAAATATCTTTGCTTTTATTATACCTAAACATGTTTAAAAGCTGTTTGGGGTATATTTTTGGGAATATTCTGATTCGCGAGTATAAAATGGTGCTATCACCATCCTTGAAGTGGTTGATAAATTGGACTCGATACATTGAGCGAAGTTAGTGAGTTCCTTTGTTAGCATAGCATGAAAACTTGTGTTGGGTAATGTAAACAAGGATAGATGCCCCCTCGGGTGAAAGATAGCCGATACTTTTAGTTATACATATGTAATGGTGAAATATCACATGAAAGTGTAGGAAGGCATCATATAGAAACCTGGTGGAATTACCGATTAACAGCGAAAGACATGTTTTATTAATAGTGATCTTTGGAGGTGAAGATATTAATACTTTAG
This sequence comes from Tetrastigma voinierianum, assembly GCA_016808115.1. Classification (NCBI taxonomy): domain Eukaryota; kingdom Viridiplantae; phylum Streptophyta; class Magnoliopsida; order Vitales; family Vitaceae; genus Tetrastigma; species Tetrastigma voinierianum. The sequence continues at coordinate 69,950 of JAEQBH010004393.1, read as the reverse complement.
TTTCATTTGATTTTGTTGATGATGTTTGGTGAATTCATGAGAATGGATATTTAACTGTATTATTCTTGATGTGATAAGTCTGTGGTAGCTGGGTTTTCTTATTGAGTGAGTTTCATTTCATTTCATGGTATGGCACATGGCATTTCATTAGAGTTGCATCATTCTATTGGAATGTTAATATATATGTGAATGTGTCCAAGTGAACATTGTATGTGCAGTTGGGGGGTAATTGCCTTTGTAGGAGTCTCTCTACTAGGCGTGACTCACCCTTTATAGGAAAAAATTTCAAGTGCAAGGTATACATCGGTGGGCGGCTCTCATTCAGGGCCGAGGGGTTGAAGAAAGTCGACTTATGGCTGGTATAGTTCTCTTTGTAAAAACTTTGGAAAGAACTAGTTTAAGGCATATGCCTATGTATGTAATAGAGTTTGTGATTAAACTTCGCTTAGTAAAATATTTTGAAAATAACATAAAAGTTTAATGAGATTGTGGCTCGCGGATCTGATGAATGGGATTGGGCGGTGTGGTATCGAGACCTTACGATATCCACGAAGTAATTATGACCTCACGCCCATCATAGTGTTAGGGCGTAAGTATGTGATTACCTAGGACTTGGCAATTTATCCACAAATTAATGGGATTAGGCGGCGATAGATCTTTGGGATATACGCTATCCCGGGTATTTTAAAATAAGTTGACGGTTGGTCCCGATGGACCCCACACGGTTTTTGGGGGTGTCACGATGGTGTAGTTTGGAAGCTTCATTTTTTACTTTGTGGAATGAGACAAATCCAGGGAGGAGATTTTACTCATGCAAAAATTTCATGTAAGGATATGTTTATCAAAAAGTTATTTGTTTGTTTTATTTTGATAAAAATTGATTAATTTAACTTATGTTTATGGAGTTGTCCCTGTTTTTTGTTCATTAGGAAAATAATGTCGTTTTTTTTTTTAGCACCAGTCCAAATATAGTCTAAGGAAAAGTTGTTATCAATCAATTGAAATGGGAAAACAAAAGTGCTCCAAAGGAGATTAAGGAAATCTGAAACATGAGGTAAAATTATAGAAATTGTGAAGAAGGGGGTGAGGTGAAAGAAGTTGACCGACATTATTCATTGAAGCTAAAATGGTTAGGCCCGGTAAGAGCCAGGTGGTGAAGATATAGTTGAAGGAATTGAAGACATCATTCAAATGGAACAATTTTGTATGGAGTGATTTTGTATTTTGTGTCTTTATCTTTGTCATATTCTTGTTAATGTTTATGTAAAGCGAGTTGAATGAATGAAAATTTGTAATTTTGTGATTGTATAACAATGCAATGAAGGTTGATGTAATTTGACTTGTTTAGTAATGAAATTTAGGATTTTTGTTTAATTGGCTATGTTATGTTTTTTTGTTGAATGAATGTTTGGCCAAGATAGACGATTAACTGAAATCATGCCTCTTTGCAACCCAAAAATGTAAATCAAGATATGAATTTAAATCAACACCTAAAAATATATCTAAGCTATTGGTAAACATTTCCAACATCTTTACAAACCTAAAGTGAGCATCCACATGAAGTAAGCATTTTTCCAAATATCTTATAAGCATTTGGTCGTTCATAATGTTTACATATATGTTAAAATCAATATCTGAAGTACATGTTTACAAAATCAGGGATAAGCTGTCTTTCTCATAATGTTTACAAATCCAATTCAAATCAACACTTGAACTAAGCATGCCAAATCATAATGTTTATAAACCCAATTCAAATCAACACCTGAACTAAGTATGTCAAGCCATAGTTTTTACAAAATGGGAGATAAGTTGTGATCTTCATGATGTTTACAAACAAGGTCTAAACAAATAGACAAAACCAAATACATATTGTTCATTGATCCCCAGTTGTAGGTGACTTTGTATACTTCACATACTTCCCTTGCTTGCTACTCTACCATCCTTTCTGCAAGCAATTGTCTTATAGTTACAAAACCTGCCCTTCCATTTGCAAACCCGGGTGGTAGAAAAGGCGTGTTAGACATGTCAACATGTCCATCATCACTCCTAGCAGCTATTCTTCTATTGGCACCTGAAGTTGATGTTCTTCTATGAGCTTCCTTTAATCTATTTTAAGTTTCGTTAGGCATTTCAAAGCCCCATGTTGTATTTGGTACTACTTGGCTCCCTCGATGAAGAATTGTTGAGGTTGTGTCACTCTACATTACATTAAAAAAAATGTAAATATGCATGTGTATATTTATAAATATAAACGCCAGGAGTTATAAATCCCAACACCACTTACACAAATCTCATTGAACGTTAACATGGAAAAAATACCAACATACAGATTAAAACGATTGGCCTCTTGAACTTGATTTTGTTGTTGCACGAATTTGAAGTCTTGATGGCCTAGAACTTGATTTTGCAAGGGTGCATGTGCAAGAGTAGCTGCTATAAGGCCATGAGCAGGGGCAGAGGCATGAGGTAGGGATAGGGGCAAGGGAAGGGGCATGAGAAGGGGCAAGGGTAGAGGTAGGGGAAGGGGCAGGTTCTTGACCAGTGAAAGGGGCATGAGCAGGGGCAGTTGGTATTGTTTGGCTTGATTGAATTTGAGTTGGATCTTGTGAGATACTGCTACTATGATGTTTATGCCTTCGAAACATCAAAAGACATCCAACAATCAACATTATGAATTAAAAAACAATTCAAAGAAACAAGAGATAAGCTTAACAAACCTTTAAGCAATTGGTTTTATTGTGTCCTTATTTAGCTACGGAAGGCATGTAACATGCCCCTTTTTCTTAAAAGTTTTACGTTCCATAATCATTTAGGTCTTTGCTCATTCTCTTATTCTTTGGCCTTTCTCTATTCTTTAACACAAGAGGTGGCTCGATTGGGAGATGCTGATCCATTTTGTAGAACATTTTGCCTCTCAATGGCATTACCTTAAACTAATAAGAAGTTTTATACATGTCAATGTGATTTTAACTGGAAATGTGGTCCATTGGCTGTATTTGGCCTTGCAAAGCACATATAACATGTTGGCAGATTCTACAAATATCTCATACCCTACAAGTACATGTGTTCTTATCCAAACATACATTGTGAGTGTCATCACATTCTTGAATCTCATAGCTTGTATCTCCATTAAATAACAAGTGACACCCTATTGTTATCCCTCTATTGATATGAACATTTTCATTACAGCTAAGACTAAAAGAATTTATCCACTTTTCTCATAATGGACCTTTCATACATAATCTATTCATAGTTTTCTTCCTTATAAACTCAATCATTGTCTTAATTGACATATATCTAGCTTCTAGGATCCAAGCATTGAAGCTTTCCACCATCTTATTATCCACAACGCATGACTTACATCTACCACTAAAGTAGGCTCTTACCCATGTGTGTGGTGGGTAGTTTATCAAATCCTTTATATCATCTAAACTCACATCTCCAAGTTACCTCATGTTGTCTACAAATTCTTCTTCAAAGGTAGACTAAACTGCCTTCCAAAATTACGTCTTCATCTCTTCCCCCACACATACCGTAGACTAATTAGAAATATATAGTGCAAACTATCGTATTGCTCAGCCTCAGGACATACATCAATAACAACATTAACTAATCCCGACATTCAAATGCAACAAAAAACATATAAATAACTCATACCCTTCATAAATAAAGAGAAATAAATGAAAATATGATTTAGTGTCACACCTTTTACATAAAGTAAACTGAATCCCATCTCCTAATTCTAGCTCTGCTTTCAGTACTGTTAGAAATCAAACTCATTTCAATTTTGCTTCACTTTTCACATAACCCCCATGCTATAGAAATTTTTTGTTCATTCTCATCTCTTCTTAAAGTAACCTAAAGTTCACCCTTGAACTTGGTCTTCAAAAAACATTCATCCAAGCCTATGATAAGCCCTCTGACACACTTCCAGGTCTTTTTCGTGATCTCTATAAGCAAGTAGAATTCTCTTACTTCTCCTTCCTTAAAAGTTCATCCTACTTGGCTCCGCTATGGAGCTTGGATTGCTTCTCTCAGCGACTCATCGGCGCAAGCTTCGGCTCAAAATATTCGAGTTATGGCAGCCTCATAATAGGCATCGGCTACCATCCTCCTGCTCTCTTGCACTTGGAATATGACATTCACCCTTAATTCTTAGCATTCTTTTTTCATGTCCTTAACTTTGTGGTGAGATTTTTCAAATTCTAGTTTTGCGATATTAAGCTATGAGTGAAAACCTGGCTAGGATGGCGAGGAAATCCTATAACGGTTATGATATGGCACTAAAGTTTTAACAAGCTAGACCGAGTTAGCATTATGCTTTTTACACCAATAAGGCAAAAGGGCATTGGTCTTCATTCATATATTATATTTTTTTCATTCCTGCAAACTTCAATGTCACTCCCCTAGAAATACAATACTTTGTGATAGATTCTCTCACTTCAGTTGCATTTGCAAATGCCATTCCCAAGCTAAAATAAGGTTTTTGGTCTTCAACATTGAAACGAGTTAGATGCTTTCTTTCAATAGGGAGCGCAGCCTTGACCCGGCATACAGTAATCGAAAGGGTGTCAAGAAATGAGAACTATAAACCTATTACTTATATAATTCTAAACAATTATCTTGAAAATATGAGCTTACAAAAATATTTCATATACATCCACCGTAGAGGTATTTACATTGTCATGCACATATATTCTGAGTCCCATTCACTTGTACTTTTACATTTACACTATCTCCAAAATCTTACATTTACATTTCTAGCTGATTCAAACCTACCATGATGGACTCACTACCTGGTTGTGTTAAACCTCTTGTATATGTAAAGGTTCTCGGAATCTTGATATTTTCGCGGATGCTGTGTTGACATAACAGTAGAGATCATGCAAATATCGTGACCATTATAACGGTAGTCACAATACTTCTCGCGTTTTATTCATATTACATATTACTTCTCATATCATTATAATTCAATTTTGCGTGCATTATATCATTTTTCATGTTTCACACCTTTTATAAACATTTCAAAAATTTCATCTCATCTTATGTCATGCTTATACATTCCAAAGGAGTGGATACGAGAAAGAACTGTATGTACCTGAGGGTACTATCACTATATAGCATGGTCTAAAGGGTGTCATTGTGGCCGTCGACTGCGAATCACGCGTGTCTCATATTCTGAGACCTATACATGAGTAAAAATAATTAAGCCAGGCCCATACATCAATACTCATCGAGAATCATCCAGTATACTTGATAGTTCAAGAGTTGTTACATTACTCTTAACCAAAACATATAAAATTTAGAGTTTCTATTACATGAACACAAAGAAAATGTCAAAGCCACAATCCATTTTCTTCATGTGACCTCTAGTGGCGCGTACTCTTAATAGCCACTCCTTGTACCAGAAATAATGATCCTGACAGGGTGAGGCTGATGAGTGATGTCTGTGGGTTGCTCCCCACCTAAGTGCACATCATGACAACCAATCACACTCAAGCGAATACATGATCTGCTTGAATGTCTGTGCCCAATCCCATGTCTCGTCCTCCCACTTGTTCTCACACATGCCTAAGCCGTCACGAGAGCAAAATACAGTTTTCAAAACAAAAGGCTTTTGTTCTTGAAAACTTACTACTGAGTTTCGGTAAATATATTGGACAACCCTCAGGGTGAATTCTTTGAGTAATTATAAAGAAAACGGTCATGGAGTCAGCCTCGAGGATGAGCAGTTGGACAACTCTCAAGGAAACAATTCTTAGGAAAATCTTCTTCCAAATTAACCTGCAACCATTTTCACTTTTCTTTCATTTCGTGTCATGCACTCACACCTATTGTTCTAGGGTGCCCCGGTGCATATGGAATACATTATGCCATTTCCAAACAATTGATGCTAATATATTTTACATGTATATATTAACAAAAATTAATTCACATAATTCATGTTATTCAATTCACAATCAATAACACCAAAATTAGCTCACATGGGCTAATAACAATCCAAACAATTCATTTTAAATCACCTAACAACACAAAAAATCCACCCTGACATATCACGTGAATAGTGAAACCTAGGCTCGGCCCAGCGTTCATGGCCTGATAGGGATTTTCTTCACTTAGTTCAAAGGTTTTGAGATCAAAAACACGGTCATTCAGGCTTCAACAAATCCCCATCCATTAAAATGGCTCTTAGCCAAAGAATAAACCAAGTAGGAAAAGATCCCTACCTCTTGGAGTTATCGGAACTCCACAAAATCGGTGTCCACGTGTAGCCCTTGTCGTAGAACAAGCATGCGCTCTGACGAAGCCAAAAGCGGTTCGAAACGCGGAAAATCTAGAGATAAGTCACTTTCTCTCTAAATGATCTCATATCTTCTTATGTTTTTGTTAAAATGGAGAAAATGAAGTCCCTTTTGTCTTATTCATTTAATCTTTTTACTTAATTCCCATTGTGTCCTTTAGTTTGATTTTTGACACATGACTTAATCTAAGCAATTCATCTCCATCATCTCACTAATCATGCAACATGCATCACAAGATTACATGTAGTAGGTGACTTTTGTCACATCGCATATCTCTGTGGCTCGTCATCTGACAGCAATGTTCGGTGCCTCGAAAATATAAAATTAAAGTCTCGGGTCGACATGGTAGCTAAATTTTGCGAGATGATTCCACGGTGAAGTCCCGTTCGTCATCTAGTCTAGAAAAATTTGGGTTTGACGACGAGAGTACATTTACCATTTTCGAAAGAATTGAATTTGGGGTTTTATAAACATTTCAAAATTTTCATCATCTTATGTCATGCTTATACATTCGAAAGGAGTGGATATAGGAAAGAATGCCCATGTACCTAAAGGTACTATCTATCTGAGACAATGATCTCTATTTATCTTTGTATTGTATGACCCAGGCGGAACGATTATATCTGTATGTTAACGGCATACATATCCCACTAATAGGCATGTCTACTTATCCATCTACGGGAACATAAAGCGATCAATCGGACTTATTAAGTTTTATCAGGAGTTAGAATCGGACTATTCATATCTCATATACATGGATAATTACAATCACATGTAGTCATGGTACTTGGACCATTATTCTTTTATGCTCATATTCTTAGGATTCATTTATCAAACATGTTTGTATTTTTGTTCATGTAATAAGATTTCATATCAGAAACTATCATAATCATGTCAATGTACATAATTTCATATAACAATAAATTTATATAGTCTTTATACAATTTAAGTTTCCATAACCAATTTTGCCTGAACAATTCAGGGCAGCTCCCAAGTCCATTTTCGACTACAATTTTGACCCTGTAAATGGGATTGTTAGATAAAGTGATCTTCAAACTTAATATAAGTTTCTTATGGTTCAAAAACCATGTCATTCTTTTAATTTGGGAAATATGGTCTGACATTTTAGAACTTCTCCTAGGCGGTTCCAAGAATAAATTTGGAATTGTGTCCTATATTGCAAATTTGATACGTTAAGACATAATTGATATCTTTCTTCATAGATTATTCATCAAATATCTAATAATCACATATTGATTATCAACTGAATGAATAACTAAATCTGTTTGAAAATATGATACTCAGTTCAGATCTCTTACGAATAGTTAAGTGATGTTCCTCTTCGTATTCTGTGGGTGTTAGGTGTTATACCTCTGAGCCTTCTCTGGGTCGTTTATATCAAAAATGATCACCTCAATTGGGTAAATAAACTATTCAGCATAAATATCTCACATAGATATATAAACATGCTTCATGATCTCAAACATAGGACTTAGGATCAGGTTTGCTTCTTGGTACAACAACTTGGCATATATCTTTTTGTATGTTTACCTCTTAGTTCACCCAGCAAATCACTCAATTTAGATAACTAATGGCCAAGTTATGGCAAAAACAAAAACATGGGTTTTGGAAAAATTTTGTAATATCTCCCTAAACCCAACATTTTCCTTTATGCAATCTCTCATTTGAGACCACAAACCAAATAACAATTCCGAAACCAACTTAAAATCAACAAAAACAACAAAACAAAGAGGGAGAAATTAGGGTAGTTTCCTAACTTTTTTTTTTATTGAAACTTTCTCTTCCTCTCTTCTCTCTTTCTTTTTCCTTCTCTTCTTCTCTTCTCTCACTACTCTTCTCTCTTTCTCTCTTTAGTAAGTAGAACCTAACCTGAGATGAGAAGAAGTAACCCCTGATTCTGGACCTTCTCCACCAAAATGCCACCAGCTCTCATTTTCCAAATGAGAAAATATCTCATTGAAGAGACCAAATGTGGTCTTATCCTCTTTTCATGTACAAGGCCTTGTTTGGCTTTTCTCATTTTTTGTTTAAATTTCCTCTTTTTTGCATTTTAGTCCCTCTTCCATATTCTAATTGCACAACAACTTATTACAATTTCTAATTGACATACTATCTTCTTCATTTATGACCTTTGGAACCATAATGCTTGACATTTGCACTATTTACCCTTAACTCTTGAATTAATTCAGGTTTGTCATTTTCTCATAGCATTTAAATCTGAAAAAATACACATTTACTTTTATTATGCACCCACTAAACATGTTATACAAAACTCTTTGAAGTATATTTGAGAATTAAAGGAGCCTCTTCATCATGGAACATCAAAAAGGTTACCATCCTTTGTCATCTTCATTACTTTCTTCAAAGTCTTCATTGTATTCACTCTCAATTATTTTCCAGCAACATCATCTTCAAACTCATTACTTTAAATGAATTTCCTTTCCATAAAGGCATGATCGCTCAAATTCATCATCCTCTTCCGCTGTTAATATCGGAAATTGTGCATCATTGTCATTTGGCCTTGATTCATCTATGTAAGGATCTATTTCATAAGTAATAGTCAATATATCTTGTGCAAACATAAGGCATCAATCTCGCCTTAGTTTACCAAAATATTCTGAAATATATCGTAATACGAGATTTATTGATTAGTGCCCAAAGTGCTATTTTTTGAACACTATATTAGATAGGTTTTTTGAGAGTGCTTTTTGCACGCTAAACTCATGTCATTTATCGCCAATTAGAGTGTTCAAGTCTTCTTAGTATCACTAATGCCGTTTTAGAAGGTTATTTGTGGTTGTTTGTAGGTTTGCGTACTTTGGGGTTTTCAATGTCAGAGACATATGATGATGAATCATGAAGATTGAATAAGGTTGTCGACCATCAAACGGAGACCAAAAATCAAAGAAAGAATGAAAGACAAGTGTTGGAAACCAATGAGAAGAATGACGATAAAAGCGTGAAGAATCGGCAATTCCGAGGAATTTAAGCTAGTGCGAAAATTTATTTGGGATTCTTGAAATTGCAACACCATGAAATTTACGCAATCTTAGCGAGAATTGACAATTTCGCTAGACCCAAAATTTTCGCTAAAGCACTATTCCTAGCGAAATTTTGCATTTTATCTTCCACCAAAGAATTTGGCTAAACTGCTTGAGAATTTAACTATCATAAATTGCCCTTTTACCTAGCGAAAATTCTTGATTTCGCTATCTCTTGGTGATTTCGCTAGCTAGCGAAATTTTCGCTGCCTAGCGAAATTTTTGAGCCTTATGGAAATTCACTGCCTTGTCATGCTTTTGTAATTAATGCCAACCGACTTCATTTTGGTGTATTACTTACTTGTCCCTTGTATTAGCCAAAATGTTAGGCTTTCTTGTATTTTCACACATTTGGGTTGGCTATATAAGCCACCTTATAAGTTTGTAACCCCTAACTCTCTTTTGTTACATACGCGCATCTTCTCTAGTTTTCTCTTTTCTCATTTTCTCTCCCTTTCTTGGTTGCCAAACACCCTCCAGGATGACAACTTGGAGGATGGTATTAAAACCACTCCTTCTTGAAGTAAAGAATTAACGAGGTGAGATCTTTAAGTGTAAAATTGGTTCCGAAGGCTGTTTCATCGCGGCCGAGGTTTGTCATTTGGTTCCCAATTTTCATTTCTAGGTTTAAAGCTCTTTGATGTGCTTTTTCTTTGTATCTACTTGGCAAGCTTTTTAGGGTTTAGTGTATTCTTGGCTAGATACACTAATATCCATTAGTTGCTCTTTACGAGCCAGAGGTAGGTTAAGGGGTTGGGGTTCTTGTATGTGCATCCTTTTTTGATCAATGCCAGTAATCTTTTAGGAGTTCGGTGGATGCTTATTAATAGATCCTTGAGATTCATTGGTTACCCTTCGAATCATTGTAGGATGAGTCAAAGCGATTCCTTTGTAGGGAACCATAAATGTTAAATAAATGCTTTCTATGAAAGGAAAATTATAGGGTTTAGGTTTAATGCCAGAATGAAGATCCGGTTCGGGGAGATGACTATATGTCATCCTCCCCAATGCGAGAAATTAACCGAGGACCTCTTAAAAATTGCTAGGATCTTAAACTCCATTGACATTTGCTTGAGTTCTATTTTACATTTTATTTTATTTAAATTTCGGTTTTCAACCATCGACTCCTGTTTTTGCGAGCCTTAAAATCGAATTTAATTCACCAATTTGATTTCCTCAAATCATTTGTCTGAAGAAAACCCATCCCGTGTTCGACCTAGACCGTTATCTGCGGTGGCTTGACTCTGGCGATGGAGAACAAAGTATATAAATTTGTTGATTCGCTTACCCTGCGTAGCACGAATCCAAATGGCGTCGTTACTTAGGGGATAGGGTACTTGTAGTCTGAGTGACAGGCTGTGGAACACTTGTGATCCTCATCACAAGTTTTGGTGAATTTCCTTTTATCATTTTACTATTAGTTTATTTCACTGTTAAAAAAAAAAAAAAAAAAAAAAAAGTGCTGCAGGATCGTTTTTGTGTTGTTTTTGTGTGGCCCTATTTCAAGCTAGGGGATTGCATTTTCGATGGTTTGAATTGAGAGAAAATGGAATCCCATTATGGAGGCTGTCTGGTCCAGGGAGAATTGCTCGCAGAGCTTACGTAATGAGGGTATAAGACCGGTAGCGGTCGCGACAACTTGTAGAGAGAAATCTAGAAGCCCATATAGATGCATGAGGGGTCTCAGGAGACCCGATGGATGGAATACTTTTGTCTATATTATTCCTCGACTTATATACCTCCACCCTTCTCCTCATTTTACCTCGACTCCTCAGCCCTTGACAACCCACCACCCCTTATCCCCTATTGAACAAGCAATCCTGAATTTGAGAATGAGCAAAGTGGACAATTTCATAGAGGGCAAAGGGTGGTAATTTGTCAGGTGTCAGCGGGACGAGTTGGAGGCTCGCGAAACAATTTGATGGGTTCCAAGAAGTGGGAATTGATCAAAAATTGGACATCTGCGGGGAATTCATCTCTTAAAGCTCACCAATCAGTTTGTTCATCGAGAGGAGAATGCGGAGGAAAGTGGCAGTGACACTATTGGCGGGTGAGCAGGCTCAGTCACGACTCAGGAGGACTGAAGAGGAACCGACGAAGATCCTCTTGAGGAACTCACAGGTGCCCACATTATGTATAGAATATGGGCCATGGAAAAAGGAAGAAGAAACCTCCCCAATGCTGGCCAGGAGGGTAATGGAAGAAATGGAAGAGCCTCCCAGTAGGTTCACTCTGAAATCTTCCTTGACAAAAAACAACCTTTGCTAATTGCCCACCTCGGCTAACCCAGTGTACATCGCCTGCTGACAAAATCAAAACCCATTTTGCTCCCAAAGGTAAGTCAACCCATCCTTTGCATGCCATGCGAACTACCAGAATTAGTGGCCTCTGTACATAAGTTTGCCCTTTACGTAGAAAATGTGGCCTTGATGCGCATCGCGGCATGGCATAGTGGTTGGATTGGGTGCGGTTCGGTTGGAGCATCGAGACCTCTGGCATTTCGCTCCGTCGGTTCCGGCCTTGGGGATATCTTTGGCGGCTCTGGCGACGGATCCTTTGGCGTATACACCACCACGGCGGGTGAGGTGGATTGGGTTTCTTTTATGTTTTGTATAGTTACCGGCTTTATCGCTTTGCCTACTAATTTTGAATTGGGTTTATGTATTAGCCATAGTAAGCGTTGATACTTTTGTATGTTTAGCTTTGTATTCATGTATTGGCATTTGGCTATATCAAAAGCTATTCGATCCCATATATACATATTTTTGCCATGTTTGTGCCTTTACCATGAATATTTGTTTTCTTTTCAATTTGAACAATTGGTGCTACAGTGGACAATTGAATTGCCTTGTGTTTGAGAACTGAATCCTGTTTGTCACCTTTATGTTAAGAGCAAATTCCGTACTTGAATAGATTTTTGGTCAATTGAAGTTGAGCATGCACCCGACTCAGAAAATTTCTCATATCTTCAATTCACACCTTTGCCTTGGATTGTTTCAATAAGTACGTGAATTTGTTTCCTTCCTTCGCTTTGCATAGCCCGGCCTTAGGTATGTTGGCAGCCTAGGATAGGTTGTGTTACCCATACTTCAGACCCGATGTTGTCTTCCAAAGTGAAAAGAAAAAGAAAAAGAAAGAAAAGCAAAAAGAAAAGAAAAAAGAAAAGAAGAAAAAATAAGTCATTGAGTTTGCCTTGAAGCAGAAACACCCAGTCAGAGGGTGTATAGTAAAGCCTTCTGAGCTTAGATGCCTAGCCTTAATTGGTTAGGAGTCATCGATTTAGTGTTAGATTACATGGTGGATAGGTAGAGTCTTGCGGTTGTAGGTCAAGCGTTTGAAGTCATTCAGTCGAGGTGAAGCACAGCAGTTGTGAGTCGAGTCCTTTTGGCTCGTGCCACTGGCCTTAGTGGTTGGGAGTCATCGGTGGACCCCGTTACGGACTTTAGTGACCAGTTTAAACGCCCTACATTGTAGTTGAATAAGAAAGAAAGGGAAGTAACTAATACATACAGGTTATTCCCGACAACTAGGCCATGTCGGTGCTAGGTTGGGGAGGACAAATTTTGCAGATTTATTGGCGTAATGCGGTTATATAAAAGAACCATTAGACCCAGGTGAAATTCAAGTTGAGAATCATGAACCAATATTGACCTAAGAGTGTTCTTGTATGGTTTGGTTCTTTCGCCTGGATTTTCCAAACGGTATCAATTTTTCGAGTTTAAAGGTAATGTTTATATATTACATAAACCCTTTTGAATCATAAACTTTTGAAAATCACTACGCCATCTCGCTTTTGTTTTGCATTGCTAAGGGACTAGCAGCGTTTAGGTTGAGGTGTGATTAGTGCCCCGAAAAATTTTATTTTGAACCACATATTAGATGAGTTTTGAGTGCTTTTCTTGGCCAATCATATGTTATGGAATTGAGTGTTCAAGTCTTCTTAGTATCACTAATGCAGTTTAGAGGTTATTTGTGGTTGTTTTGTGATTTTGCGTACTTTGGGAGTTCAATATCGAGACATATGATGAATCATGAAAGATTTAGACTCAATTATCGACATCATCAAACCAGACCAATCAGAAAAGAAAGAATGAAGGCAAAGTGATGGAAATCAATGCGAGAAGGAGCCGGTAGGCAAGGTGAAGAATCGCCCGGGAATTTATTAGATTGCGAAAATTTCATTGGGATTCTGAATTCGCAACCTTAGTGAAAGTTTCGCAATCTTAGCGAAAGTATCAGTACTCGCTAGACCGAAATTTTCATTGCTTCCTTCTAGCGAAATTTTGCATTTTATTCTCACGAAAATTTAGCTAAGCTGTGAGAGGATTTTATTATGCGAGTACCAACGCCTATGAAAATTCTTGATTTCGCTATCTCTTGGTGATTTCGCTAGCTAAGCGAGATTTTAGCTAATCGCGAGGCACCCCATTTACTAGCGAGTACCCCATTGCACCTAAGCGAAATTTTTATTTGCCGCGAAGAATTTTGAGCCTTAGCGAAATTCCTTTGCCTTGTCATGTTTTGTAATTAATGCAAGGCGACTTCATTTGGTGTATTACTTACTTGTCCCTTGTATTAGCCAAAATGTTAGGCTTTCTTGTATTTTCCACACATTTGGGTTGGCTATATAAGCCACCTTATAAGTTTGCAACCTAACTTTCTCTTTTAGGTACATCACAGCGCATCTTCTCCTAGTTTTCTCTCTTTTCTCTCATTTTCTCTCTCCCTTTCTTGGTTGCCGACCCTCCAAGGATGACAACTTGGAGGGGATGGCGCTCAAAACCACTTCCTTCTTGAGTAAAAGTGTTCTTTGAGGGTGAGATCTTTAGAATTCTGGTAGTTCCATTGTTTCATGCGTGAGTTTGTCATTTGGTTCCCAATTTTCATTTCTAGGTTTAAGCTCTTTGATGTGCTTTCTTTGGCCAATACTTGGCAAGCTTTTGAGTTTAGTGTATTCTTGGCTTTAGATACACTAATATCCATTAATTGCTCTTCTGAGCCAGCACGAGGTAAGGTTAAGAGTTAGGGTTTCCTTTGTATGTGCATCCACTTTTGATCAATACTTGGTAATCTTTTGAGGTTAGTGGATGTGTATTCAGATCCAGAGATTCATTAGTTACCCTTTACGAATCATTTGTAGGATGAGTCAAAGCAGTTTTCCTTTGTAAGGAACCATCATTATTAAATAAATGCTTTCTATCAAAGGAAAATTATTAGGGTTTAGGTTTTAATGCTGCAAATGAAGAGATCCGGTTCGGGAGATGACTATATGTCATCCTCCCCGTGTAAATAACCGGGGACCTCTTAGTTAGCTAGGATCTGTAAACTCGGTGGCCCCTTTGCTTCAAGGAGTTCTATTTTACATTTTATTTTATTTAAATTTTAGTTTTCAACCATCAGCTCTTATTTTTACGAGCCTTAAAATCAAAATTTAATTCGCAATTTGATTTCTCGAATCATTTATGCGAAGAAAGCCCATCCGTGTTCGACCTAGACACCTCTGCGCGTGGCTGACTCTGGCGTCAGGAGAACAGGTATATAAATTTATTGATTCCGCTCACCCTCTTTGTAGCGATCATTTATCTTACTCAGCATCTTTCTTATCCCATTGTCATCATGAACTAAAAAAAGACCTTTATCATCTTCATTCGGGTTCGGGACATAAATGTATTCTACATTCTTTCTTATTCATGATTTATAGACATCTTTTAACACTTATAATGGATAGAAAATCCATCAAAAGTTACGAACAATATGTACCTCTCCTCCAACATAACTTAATACATGATCCATTATCCATCTACCACCATAATGTAAATAAACATCCACATGTCCTTCCATGTTGTCAGCTTAAAATAACACAAAACAGGGGACCATTGAACATAAACCGAGATCACTAAAAATACAAACAATTAAACCCAGCATCTTTGGAGCTCGGTTACATTGTTGTTATTGATAAACAATAACTAGCAAACCACTTAAACCAAACGGTAACATTCTAAGAGACAACACAACAAATATGGTAATGGAAGTTACGGTAGTTACCTGTAATTCTATGTGAAGAAAAAATTACCCACCTTTGGTAATGCAAATCATCGATAGTTATTTGGGTTCCATTTAGCTAAGGATTTTTAGTCAAGAAGATTACTGATTATAGAGAGATGAAGGAAAGAAAACCCTAGGGTTTGCTGGCTGAAGAGGTTTTGAAACAAATGTATAAAGTAAAATTAGAACTCTAATCTCCCAAAAATTAGAAAGAAGTCCCTAAACTTTTAAGTTGAATTAGGACAAAATTTTGCCCCGTAGGCTGCTTACGTGGCTGATTTAACGACCTAGTTAAAGTTGATTTGGCCATTTAACGAGGTCAGTGATGGCATGGGCCAATTTGGGCTATGGGAGTAAACTGTAAGGGCCATTTTGGACCAAAATGAAGTTTGAGGTGTAAGTGAGATATCGAATAAAACACAAGGGGCTTTTTTTTTTTGCACCTTTCCCCCTTTATAATATATATATGTTCTTATGGATATTCCAATCTAGTCCCTTCTCTATGCTCCACCCGATCTTTAACCACTAAGTCATACCTAATTGATAGTAACATAAAAAATGAGTCATTAAGCTTGATATGATCCCACATTGGTTGGTCTTTTGGGTTAGGCTCTCCTATTGGGATTGGATACCTAGTACCTATCATTGGTGCTTTCATTGAGAGCCGATGCGTAGCGAGAAAGGGCTATCTGGTGCTTGAGAAAGGGTTTGGAGTGAAAGTTATCCAGAGTGTGAGTCGTCTACGGATGTTCGGCTTCTTGAGGGGTGGGCAATGATGCGATCCCGCATCAGTTCCATAAGAAATTGTTGAGTGGTACTTGAGTTTGTGAGGTTCTCCCACCTATCAAATCGATCTTTTGGGTTGGGCTCTCTGATATTAAATACATCATTGGTGCTGTTCAAAATCAGTGTAGTAGGAAAGGCTACCTAGTGCATGAGAGAGGGTTCGAAGTGAGCTATTTAAAGCGTAAGTCGATCATTGGGCATCCAGGTTCTTAAGGGAGTGAAGCAATGATACAAATCAGCATGGTTCCACATAAATTGTTGAATGTTACTTAAGCTTGAGAAGTTCTCCCACCTATCGAGCCAGTCTTTTGGTTTTGACTCTCCTATTAGGCTTGGGTACCTATCATTAATGATATGTACCCAAGATCAATAGGAGAACCCAACCCTAAAGACCGGCCTGATATGTGGGAGGAACCTTCAAGCTATAATCACTTCACAATTTGTCGTCGATATAGGGTGTCATTGTAGTCTACCCACATGGAAGTCAGAATGTTTACGGACGACTCACCTCCCGGATAGTTTTCACTTCAGGCGTCTGGCCTCAAATAACCACCTCTTTTTCGCATTGACTCTCAATGAATACACAAATGATACGTTCCTAAGCCCAATAAGAAAACCCAACCCAAAAGACCGACCTAATAGGTGGAAGAACCTTTCAAGCTTAACTACCACTCAACAATTTCTTGTGAAACCTATGTGGGATCGTATTAGTTGTAGTATTTTGTTCTCATGGAGATTCCAATATGGTTCATTCTTTGTGCCCCGCCTAACCCTTAACCACTAAGCTAGACCTTATTGACTATAACATAAAAAATGATTTGTTATATGTAAATATGAATATTTTTTATTACTAACATGGAAATATATTCTGAATAATTATGTTTTTGGCTACTTGACTCTTAAAATTCACAACTAATTCACAAAAACTTCACAATTTTATAAAGGAGATAGGTTTGTAAGAGACTTTTTTTTATAACCATGAATGTTCGAGAGGCGCTATGTATGACCTTTTTATACAGTTTGTAGAGATTTTTTATAATTGTGGATGTTCGAACCAACTTATGGACAACACACACCTCATCCTGTAGTTAACAATCAAGTAAAATATTCAGCCTTATAAAGGTGGCTAAAGGCAATGATTTTATTTGTAGAAACTAATATATTCTTAAATATTATATAGTATAAAAGATTTTATTTCTAATAAAAAATGAATCATTTTTTTATGTGAATGACCAGTAGAAAAAACTTCAAATAATACTACAACTGATATCTCTGAAAATTTTGAAAAAAAAAAAGAAATTCAAATATATTTTTAAAAAGAAACTTTAATGTTTTTATAAAGTTATCACAAATTATCACCTAACACTTATTTGTTATTTAATAATAAAAAATAAAAATAAAGTAACAAGTATAATACCAAAAAAATTAATTAAATTTTCAACTTAATATTTTGGACATTTTGAGCATTTTCGAATATCAATATCTTAAATTTTAAAACTTTTATGGGTGTTCAACCATATTTGAGACTTTTAGAGGTTATATGACCTATTTCTGCATTTTAAATCCAACCACCCTTAAAATATAATTATCCCATATATTTTTTTAGTGAATACGTATCCTCAAATATTATATCTAATAAAATGTATAGCATGTAGCAAGAATAAAAATATCGGTTTTTACGGATATATCGGTTTTTAGATTTTACGGATATATCGGTATTTATAAATTATTCAAAATTTAAAGATATATACAATTTATATATCAAAATTAGTTTGAAGGTATATGAAATGAAGACCTTTCATTTTCTCTCCTACCGTTTAGTCTTCTCCAATTTTTGCAATAATTAATGATAACAATTATGAAGGAAGACATAATAATTATTTGTCTTTTGATCTTACCATTTTTTATAAATAATTGTATTAATAATTATTAGGGAAGACATCTGATTAGTTATATTAATTATTAAGGAAAAGCTTTTTAATTTTCTATAAAGCGTCTCTTGTGTATTTCTTTGCTTTATAACAAGACGCCCACCTTAAATATTGTTTTTTTGATATATCGGTGATATTGCCGATTTTTTGCCGATATTTCCGTCAACCAATTATCGATGTTGTATATCATATCGATTGACTCCGATACGATATATCGCGATATTTTTATCCATGGTATGTAGTAATTAATTTGTATAAATAGAAAATAAAAATGTAACACAGATCAATGTTCATATTCAATTAAAACAAAAATTATAACTGGAAACCCAACTTCCTGATAAAAGGAACATTAGAGATAATCACCCACCCATGGCACTGGCCTTTCCCTCTCCAGTGGTTATTGTTATACAAATTTAAACAACTTCCAACTCAGGAATTCCTGATCAAATGTTTCACTGTCTGAAGAAGGCGAAACAACAGCAGCCAAGTCATCATCTTGGTAAACTTTAGAAGAAGAAAAATCTCAGAAACTAAGCTGAACCATGGAGTTTTTACTGATCTCTAGAAGGGAAGTTGCGGTTTAGAGACATTTCGATTTCTTCCAGGGAACGGCCCTTGGTTTCAACAATGAAGTAGTATGCAAATATTGCTGACAGCAAGGAAACGCCGCCGAAGCCGGCATATACCGGAGCAACTCCCAGTTTGTCCACTAGTTCCAGGAAGAACAATCCTACCATAAAATTGCAGACCTGAATCAAAGAACATGCACATTGAATTGTTAGAGTATCCATCACTAAATTTGGAAATTCATCACTATTACCTTTAATGAACAGAGAAGCTGAAGCCCATGATCTTCCCACGCGTCCGGGTGCTGCTAAGCTCTGGTATAATGATACCAGTTACTGGGCCAGCTCCAATGGCAAAGGATAATATGTACCTGTAATGGTACGAGTGAAAAGGGAGATTCAATTCAATTCAACAGAGTTTTCACATATGCAAGACATGCACATGTCCAGTAGAACAGATATGTGTTGGAAACTAACTACCTTTGCTTCAAATATAACCTGCAAAGAACAACATAATGTGTACTGGGGAAAGAAAAGAGTGACAAAGCTGGAGACAATTTTCTCTAATGACAGTTTAAAACGATTCAGGGGAAAGACGGTATACATCAAGGTTCCTAGTATTGACAAGTTGTGAGCAAGCTGTTCATCCATTGGGGAAATGATAGAATAGATGATGAGAAACATTGAAACCGCCTGCAGAGGAACAGACTTTGTAATTCAGTATCAAAAGCAATTCTATGTATATGTGTTTAAATTCAACTGCAGGTAGCATCATGATAGCAACCTTACTGATTGTGGTTCATTTCAATTCAAACCTCGAGGAAGGATAACTCTCCTTCCTCAATGAAATTAAATTACCCTATGTGTTGTGTGTGTGCATGGAAAACCTCACCTTCCCCCATCTATCTGCCAGTGTGTGATATTCTGTGAATGGACTGCTATTTTCTGGTAACTCCTTAATAGCTTAATTGCTTGCATGACAAATTCACTTACCATTCCCAGGTAACTCCCAATTAGAAGTCTCTGTCTCCCTTGCCTGTCCATCAGGTACAAAGCACATAATGCACCTGGAGATGGTCACCAATCACGAACAACGAGAAGCTATTTTAAAACCAGAAGTACTGTTTGATTAGTAGTAATGAATTCCCATATCAGGGTCCAAACCTGCAAAGTTGGTAACTCCAACAAACAAGCTTGCTAAAGCCCTAATTTGTATTCCAACATCTTGAAAAGTTAACGATGAAAAATAAAGCACTCCATTTATGCCAGCAAACTGTTGAAGAATGAATAGGGTACCTCCAATGAGTGCAACTGCAGCCATGCGACAACATATATGTCAGAAACTCTGGAGTTACGTATCCATGCCAAATGAAGTATATATATATTGCTAACCATAAATTGGAAAGTAGATCACAGCTCAATGAAAAAAGAATGCCCATCACTTATATCTGAAAGACACCTGAATAAATTCTCATCTTATAGGGGTTTTCAGAAATTCAATTAACATAATAATGAGAATTTATAATTATGTAAAATGCATTAGTCCATGCATTTTGTTGTGGATGTAAAAATGGAAAACCAGCATACCTGGCAAGCTGATAACAACCCTGAGCTTCAACACATCAAAGCGAAACGACTTATTACTGAATTCTTGTTCCTTCTTCCAACCATTTAACTCCAATATATTTCTCACAAATTTTAAAAATATAAAAGAAAAAAAAAAGTGAGTTTTAAATCACGCTCCAACTGATTTTACTGATGATGTGTTGTATTAAAGTGAAACTCACAGCATTCAATGCATGAAATGCATTTAAATCATGACACCTAGCAAACCACCTTGCAACAACCTCTAGAGTGTGGTTCTTCAAGGAGTTCTAACCAATTGCTATCCAAGTCACTACCGTCATTCTTAATGACTGCCTGAAATTCTTCAATGGCTCTGTCAACTTCAGATTCTCCCCAGAGTTTGCAGATAATCGCTTTAGCTTCATTCAATTTACCTGCCTACACAAACAATGTGATGACAGACAGCTTTGGAAAACTAATCAAGAAGGAGAATTAGTAGACTTTCGCATGGAATGATGAAATAGTCCACCTTACATAGCCACGGGGACTTTTCAATGCCAAACTGCATGCCAAGTGAAACAATAAACCAGGAATTGCTGCAATATACAAATGTCTCCAATTCCAAAAACTATAATTCGTTAGATATCATCCAAACCATCACCAACAGGAGTGATAATCTTCCAACTATCTTCTAGAAGAATGACTTTTTCTGATTCAAAGATAATGTGTTGATGCATGCATCCCTCTAACTATGTTGCCTGTTTAGATGTTTATTCATCTGATAGATATTATTGCAATAAGCAATGTTCAACTAGATGGCAGAGGCTAATTTTGAATGCGAAGGTGTTTCTGCATAAGCTCCCATGAAGTCTAGTGCCATTGTCAAGAAAGTACCTACGATTTTTGGAAATTTTTTATGGATATGTGACTCTCTTACTTCTCAATAAGCATACATAAATCAAAATCAAAGTAATCCATCCTTTTTTGTATAATTTGTGAATCATTCAGAAAAGTAAATTGCAAATCACAAAGTTCTGCAAATATTTCATATAATTTTGAGAATGATAATGTCCGCTTACATTTTTTTTTTCCCCAATCTGTGCATCTCTTTGCTCTATTTTTTCTTCTTTTTTTTTTCTTTTTTGGTTTTTTTCCCTTTTTCAATAGGTGACAAGGCAAGATCATAAAAGGACCAAAAAAGGCAGGAAGTATACATCATTTTATCCATCATCTATTCTTCTTGTCTTCTAAAATTCCCAAAGGGCTAGGAAAAGATTGTTGTAGCCATTGGCTTAAGGATTTAGGCTATATAGCACTACCAAAAACACAGAAGCATTCAACACTGATACCAGATGTTCAACATAATAAGGGAGTAAACTCAAACATGCCTATGCCTTGTGCTACTTAAAATGGCGTAAAACAACACATTACTGATATGTGTCCCCTTCACTAATCCTAATTAGTGAAAAAATGAATTTTCATGGCACCTTCACTAGTTTCAAGGCACCAATCCTAATTAGTTTCTCAGTAGAAAGAAACAAATCTTAGAAAATTACCATGATGTGGAATGGAAAATTTCATGAAAGATCCACACATCACTCCAATTGGCATGCACTTCCATTTGCGCAATTTACAGATTATTAGAAAGTTCATTAGCTTTTTGCAAGGTTGCAAGAAAATCAGATGAGTAGGAATTCCTTGTTTTTGATGATGTGGAGCTGTCCATCCAGAAGCTAAAAGTTCTTTTCTGCACTTTTCAGGGCGGAGTTCAGTCTTCATCAAAGAAGCTCCCTCTCTTTAGCAGGTTTACAGATTACTGTCTAAAATGACGTTGCTGGTGGTCAGTTTTTTGACAGTTTTTTGGGTGGAGGGTTGGGTCGGCTTTCTTTGTTTTCTTTGGTGGCTGCTTGCTTTTGTTTGGTCTGGCTGTGTTTAGTTGTTCTGGCTGGTGGTTGCTTTTGTAAGGGCTGGTTTGTTCTCTTGTATTCCTCTGAGTTGCCATTTTGGCAGCTCTTTCTGTTTTAATGATAATTGCTTACTTATCAAAAAAAAAAAAAAAAAAAATCTAATTGCATCAACCGTATTCTTTCAGAAGAATTAGGGAAAGAAATAAGTCTCCAATGGTTCCATGCTCCACAGAGCCATGAGAAACAAAGAGGGAAAAGAGTCTTACCAATGAGGATCATCCTCTGAGGGAATTCCCAGAAACAATGATACTATAATCCCAAGGCATGTGCCAATTTGACACAATGTTCCCAGTGAACCCCTATATTTTGTTGGAGCAACCTACAGCACCAAGCAATGGTGTAAATGTGAACCAAAAATATTATTAAAATAATGGTTAATACTAGAAATACCCCTCTTTCTCTCACTATCGACATCTTCCAAGGCATGCAAATAATAAATAAGTACCATAAAAATTCAAAATTAAACATCAGTCCCTTCTCACTTACACTACCCCGTTTGCATTTCCAGGCACCTTATATCTAGAATAGTTTTGTAATCCTGGGGAAAACCCTTCAGAAAGATGCATCATGGTCCATATCTACTCAATATGGCAGGTTCAAGGTTTAATATACTTCACATAGAAAACTAGCAGACTTCGTGAACAATTTATTCTTTATGATTTCATCACTGCCACATTCAGCCAATATCCATATTTATTCTTCTGAAATCTGAACTAAGGAAAAAGCAAAGATGAATAAAGAGGGAACAGTAACCAGTTTTAAGCAACACAAAGAGGTTAAAAATCATTTCACAGGAATGAATAATCAGGGTTTCTACTCATGAAATTTGCAAAGTCAGCACTAGTATCAAGCAGTACCTCTGAAATATATATTGGAACAAGAACTGTGTTTACACCAATCCCAAGTCCAACAAGAAATCTTCCCCAAAGTATATCATCCAAAGAGTGCGCTTGGGCACTGGTACAAATTGAAAAGCATCAGAGATTAATAACAATAACAAGATCAATCTTTTAACATAAATAGCGTGCCAAATACATGAAAGAAGCTATGATATGTGAACACAGCCGAGGGGCCTAGAAAGTATTGAAACTCCACAAAAACTAGATGTGGAAGCACAACCATGTTTTATATGGTTTTGTTATTTATATGCTTTTTAGTGTCAATAGAAGACATGTAGCATTTACCGGGATAATCTATGAAAAAAAATTGATAGGAAAATTTCACCTGATATATATCCATGAGAATTAAGGAAAATAACAGAAAAGAGAACACCTTCACTGTTGGTTTTCAATAAAGGGCAAAGTAAACGAAGCTCTACGCACTTGAAGCGCGTTGCAAGGTTACGCAAGGGCTAAAAGCAGTCACAGTAAATTCTTGAGAAATGAGAAGTATTAAAGACACAAGACCTCTGGTGTAAGACTGATCCATTCATTATCATCTGACGAACTTCTAACCTGATTAAACACTAATTAAAATTCTAGATCAAATAAGACCTGCCCTGACAAGATGCTCTTTGGTCCAACTAGGCTCCAATGACACTAATACAAATCCTTCAAGACTTTCATAATATAACTTCAAGACTCCAATGACTTATAGCAGCCTACTTACAGACTTCAAACTCCATCATGGCTAAACTGCATGCGTGCAAAGGAAAGAACAAGTCAAAAGCTCCATTCATCCTCTATATAAGCCTCCCTTTCTCTCCCTCAGCTTGCATCTTTTATTCCCACTTGTCTCATTAGATCAGTTCCCTGCTTTTACCAATCACTTTCTATTCACTACTGCAGTAACAGCAAGGGCTGCTTCACCTCTGTCATGACCATAATGTTGTTCATTGGACCATAAATCCATGGTACAATGTGCAACCCACTAAGTAATAATGGTGTTTATTTTTATTTTCAGGTTCAATTTCTCAATTAATTGTACCTTTCAAATTTTGTAGAGTTGGGATAGTTCCAATTTCCAGGTTGAATAAGACTTTAATCAATCACCAAAGTTCAACAAAATGACACTAAAACAAGGCTTCATATGTTTCTCCAACAACTGTAACTGATCATTCTAAGTAGGTGACAACATGGGCACAACCATTCAATAGAAAATGAGAATTACCTTATTAATGCACCAAGAATCAAAGGTATTGTATCAATCTGAAGTGTGCGTCGACAACCAAACTTATCCACCAGTAAACCAGAACTCAAGCTCCCAATGAATGCACCACCTATAAATATGCTCACCACAAGACCCTCAAGGAATGAGTTTCCTTCGAAACCAAGCTCTCGTGCAACTGACACAATAGGCCCATTCATTACTCTGAAACAGATATCGTGCCAGGTTAGGTTAACAACAAAATCAATTGAAAAGGGAAAAGTTTACATGAGATTCGCAGGAGACCCATCAAGTTGGACAAAGAAAATATTCACAATTTTGAGGGTTAGAACTTCTATTGGTTTTTAGCCCATAAAACAATCTCACTTAGCACAGCCTAATAAAATCACCCAGGTGAAATACAATTTATCCGTATTTGGAAACTAAAACAACATGAATCAGGATATGTTTTAAATAGTGTCCCTCTTCCCTTTTCCTCAGTTTCTCAGTTTTCGGAAACTAAAACAACATGAATCAGGAGATTCGAAATAGTGTCACTTTCCTCAGCTTCCTTCAGCAATCAAACGAGGGTCACTAAAATTCCAGCACTACTGTTCATCTAAACATAGTCATTGATACATCGATACATACAACCAATACAATCGTATCAATGCATAAATATATATATCCAGAGACAGAGAAATACCCAATGATAACTAAAGAGAAAATTGGACATAGAAGCAATCAACACATGTGGAAATGCAGGCAACCATCCCAAGTCAAACCCTTCACCACCACCCTCTTCTTCTGTTTTTACTTCCTTAGTATCTGCAACACCCAATTCTAAATTTCCACAATCAAATTAGGTTTGAAATAAATCACAACCAAATCAAAAACTACTACATGTAAGTGAACTTAAGTTTCTGGGCGTTCAATTCGGGAAGCTGTTCTTTCGCCCCCAGAAAGATCCAACTTTCAAACGAAAGGATATCCGAAACGGCGACATATTTCGGTTTACTCTGGCAGGAGGGTAGCCGAAAAATCTTCGGTACCGTAAAGGGCGCGGATTATCGGAACCCGCGAAAGCGGCTGATGAAGAAGATTAGCTGCCCACATCGGCCTAGAGGGAGATCTGCATCCGTATCGACTAGAAAATTCGGGGAGACAAGCCCTTGTTCATCGTTTGCTTCTGGAAACAGCGCTTCCGTCATCGGAGACTCTATCCCAGAGTTTCTTTATTCATTCTGGGCCGTACAGTTCATACATCAACTGCACGTGGATAAATAGAATAATTTAGTAATTACAAAAAAAAAAAAAAAAAAAAAATTGAATCGAATTACAAAATTATTCTTCTTATTAGTTAACGATCTAGTAAACTTTATGGGAATAAAGTTAAAAAATACATTACATTTAGAGGGGAGGGGGGTTTGTTTATTTTTAGTGAGAATAATTTACTATGTTATAATAAAATATTTAATTGTCAAAAATAAAAATAAAATTTATGAAATCATTTCTTCTTTGAATTTTAAAATTTTAAAATAAGTCATACTTTTCTTTTTCCTCTTTGAAAGCCATAACCATCAATTTCTTTGTTTTTTCTTTCAAACCCTTAGCTATACGGTAATGGGATGATTTTTTCGACAAATTTTCGCCTAAATCACTCATTTTATCATTTTTTTCCTCATAATCTGAGTCTTCTTTTCAAGAAATTATTATTCCATAATCGATACGAGTTTCACATTGCTTTTCGTGTTACTGCCGCTTTATCGGGCAGCAGATGTTTTTGCTCTTAATCTTGTCGTGGTGTGTTTGTCACGTACTCACTGGCAAAAACAGAAGCATGCTGCCATAGTTAGCTTCTTCAAGGGTTTCCGTATCGATAATATGGGACGATACAAAGCCGATCCAAAGATAATCATCATATTGTACTATGTTCGTTAATATATCGCTAATAGATTAAATCTTGCAAAGATTCTGTATATTTTATTATTAATTATGTAAGTCTTGTTAATTCACGGCGCTATTAACCCTGGGACAAGCAGCGTTTTAATATTTAATTGGCGATTTCTACTCCATCAGCTAAAATGTTTAAATCTAAAATGACTTAACCTGTGTAATACCCGAACTCAAAAAATGGCACATAAGAAAATTAAGTAAAATGTATAAATTCTTTAGGAAGCTCTGTGTAAAAAGAAAATAAAATAATAAAATATATTTTATTCTATCGATCTTCTATTCCTCTTTGCGCACGCCTCCGCATCATATAACTTCAATACAAATATTTGAAGAAGTGCTTCAAAGGCTAGTTTTCTGTAGATTTCAATTTTTAGATTTAAGAAATAACATTGTTAAAGAAAATAAAATATTGTTTTTGAATAGTTTTCTTGCTAGAAAGAATACGGGAAAAACCTAGACGCCGATGATGAAACAAGAAGACTAAAGGTAAGATTTTGATATTTTCTTATTATCCTTCTGCATCCTTCTCTTAAGCAGCAATTCATAATGAGCAAAACAAAGTGAAAGCAAAAGCTGCAATGGGATGCTGTAAAAACCACTCCAAATAGCAGAGCAAAACCCGAGCAAAATTACGGGCCGATGAATGCTGATGTTAATCGCTGTGGCAACATAAATTATCATCAATATCAAGAAACGTAAAAACCATTCCTACCTCAAGATTATAACCGCTGAAGCAACAAAGACACCCGTGAACTGTGCAACCGGCATTCTCCAAACAGAGATTCCCCCCGGCAAAAGATGCACACTGCGAACCATTTTTTGAACCTTCACTTTGCACCGCGGAACCACATCAAATGTACTTCAATAAATAGACCCAAAACTGAATGATTTGGTTACGCGATGGTAGGCAGATCCGAGGGAAATCGCAGAAAAACGATTCAAGAAGGGAAGAAATCGTGGAGGAAAGCCAACCTCGCCGCCACCGCCGCAACCCTCGCCGCCGCCGCCGCTAACCGGGCATCCACCGTCCGTCGGCCCACCGCCGGGCCACGGTCCAAACCACCGCCACGGCCGCGCCATCTCCACGACGTGAGATATTCGATCCCGATCCAGCCGGCCGACCAGCGTCCTCCTCCCCTTCCCCAAAAACCGCCGCAGAACCGAACGACGCACGGGAAGTCGCTTTGACAAAGGCCTGGTGAAACGACGCTTTGAGCTTCTCCGCAGACAAATCCACGTCATTTCTTCTTTTGTGGGAAGACGAGATTCATATTGAAGTAGATGAATATTGAAATCCACGGCCGTTGGGCAATTATTACCAACCCAAAAACAACGCTGGTATTTGAAATCTACTCAAAACATTAATTTTGTCCAACGATGTCGCTTTGCAATGTAACAAAATACTGGCAGAATAAAACGACGGCCGTTATTAAAAATGACAAAACGACGCCGTTTTGACTCAAACCCATTTTTGGCCAAATAATTAGCCTAAAAATATTTTTATCAACTTCTAATTATTTCTCAATTTATAATATTACAAATAAAATAAGATTAATAAATGAAACCATATAAATCATATTTTTTGTGAATAATTTAAAAATACAAATTTAAATATAAATGTTTTACTTGATATGAATTAATTTATTTTACGTTTTCATTAACATACATATCTTTAAATTATCATTCCATTAACTATTTAAATAATTTGTTTTATTATTTCCAATCTTAATTTAAGTTTAAGTTTTGATTTAAGTTTAAGTTTGATTTTGTAGCTTAAAATGACATCTCCCTTCCTTCAATACTGAGAGGAGATGGGAAAATCTTTTCTAACAGTAAGATTGCACTACGATAGCCTGATGCATCATAACTGGGACCAGTATCTAGATTGGGCAACCTGACACAAAGTTTTGGATCAGTGATGCTGCTTGGAGACCAATGTCGAGTTAACCCACCACTCTGACTTTATGTTCTCAGACAAAATCAGCCTGGATAGAATCCACATTATTGTACAAATTGTGGACACAAAGTAACAGATCGCAAATAGTCATGGAGTTTAATATCTATTTAGGTTTATTATCTATTGTTAGTAATTTTCACAACAAATATTTTAATGAAAATTTTATTTATTTCTAATTTTATTTTTCATAAAGACGCTGCTAAGCTACTAATATGTTTCAAGCAAAAGATGTTACAGAGTCCGTGGATTTATGATAATTGTTGGAGGTGCTTGGGAATACCGTGATAAGTGGACGACATACCGCAAACAACCCCAGCCTGCCCTGCTACATGAACTCCATTGATATCTCCACACAGTCTTGATTCTGACATGATCCATGTAATGCACGCTTAGCTCTCCAAGGAAGATATATTCTAAAGAATACAAATAAAGAGAAAGCGTATTTAAAAGTAAGGCGAATTCCAACAGATATACTAAGAATTTATTTCAGATAATGATTCGTGAATTATTTCGTGAGTAGTGAAAAGAGAAAGAATTTCTTTTATGAGAGCAAAGCTTCACCATCGGCGAGCGTTATAATGAGGGAGGATGCAATAGAGCATCAAGTGTGACGCGGTCAAGATAGGATGCATGAGCAAGATAGTTTAAATGATCTACAGATAATGCCATTATGGAAAGACATCTCACATATACGTCCTCAACAAGAACACTATTATCAACTACACGTGGCACGCGACATGCGTGCGAAAAACGCAGTGAGTCTCAAACTTTAATGTGTATAAACATACACAATGCTTAATTTCACTTTTTCTACTTACTTAAAAATGAAATATTCAATTATCTATGTCATTTTAGTAGTAAAAATGATTAAAAGATGCAAATTCAACTTAAATCAAGAAAATCTTTATCAACTACATCGGATCTTGATTTTTCTATTATCCCAGCACATTTATTTTTTAACCTCATATTTAACAAATTATTTATTTTTCATTATTTTTATAAGAAGTAATAAATTTAAAATTAATTGGATATTTGTAACCAAAAAAAATTTTCAACTACAAAAATTATTAATTAAGAGCATGTTTTAGAGCTACATTTAATTAAATATTTATATATTATTTTTATTTTTAATTATTTATTTTTATTTTTAAATTTTAATTAAATATTTATTTATATTAAATCAAATTAGTGTATTGAGTGATATACCGAATAAATTATTACGATTTAATTATTAAGGAGTTAAAAGGTAAATTGAATAGATTTAGGATAGATTAAACTTTGGACAGCCATCAATGAGACGTTTAACTAAAACTTTTAATAATCTTCAAAGATGATTAAAAATAAGGGGATTAAGTTATAACTACGAGATTTCACACTTTTGGTTCTTTAGGTTTTACGATCTTAAAATGTTTGATTTTTTATTTAAGTTCAAGGAAAAATAGTATGGGATGATCTTTCTCGTTTATAAATATGGAAAAATTCTTTGAAGTGTTTTCAGAAGATGATCATTTTACAAAAAAAAATCGGGAGAGAAGGAGAAGACTATGAAAATCAAAACAAAAAGTTAGAAAAAGAAAAAATGAGAGAAACGCAGAGAGACCATCAGATCATGAAATTGAAAAGAAAATATAAAAAAAAAAAGAGAAAAGTATAAAGGCGATAGTGCACCATTGTAAATGGAGAGATGAATATACCAGAGATATTTGTGTATTTATATGGCACATGGTTTAAAAAGTCAAAGGTAAGGATAGTTAGACGTAAAAATAAAATAAAATAAAGAGATAGTTTCAGATGTATTTAATTGACTTTACGAAATGTAGTGTTAATAAAAAGAAAAGCTTTTTTTTACTATTATCACGAGCTAAAGTTCGCAATATTCAATCATATTTAGTATTACACGAAGTTGAAAATGGGTCATGTACTTAAAAACAATGTTTTCAAAGCCAAGATAAAGTTTATCACGAGGTGTTTTTATCCGCGGAGGTAGGTGTAAGTCTTTGAAGCTGCTAGAAGCGTAAGCCTTTATGAATATTATAAATAAGAGTAATTTAATAATTATGCAATATTAAAATAAATAAAATAACATAAAATTACTCTCATACTACATAAAGAACCATAGCTTACTCAAACAATAAAAAATACATTAAACTATCACCATACTTCTAAAACCATAAATTAAAAAATGAGTCAACATAGTATTAGATCCAAACTTTAATGTTTCAACTCAAATCATCCTTTTCAATATCAACATCATCATGATCATCTACCGTATCAATAGTGGTGAAATTTTCTACTATCACCTTCATATCCAAATTTCTTTATCTTCAGAATTGGTGATAAAGGAAATATTTTTCTTTGCTTTATTCTCTTCTGAACTCATATCATAAAGTAATATTAAATATGTATAAACATTATAAGTTCATTATTAAATTAATCAAATTTATGTGGCTTAAGTTTTGAGGTACTTACTTGCTAATTCATTATGTTTTCTTTGTATGATTGTGAAGAACCATGTTATCGAAAGTGATGCTTGACTCTCGTCTTGGAATGACATTACTGAACAACTCACATATCTTCAAGCCAACAAAGATCAATCGGGAGGAGGGGATCTTCTTTCTATGTAATTCATTCATCATCTTAATCAAGCTCATCCACCAAAATTGAATCGACATTTTGTTTCATTTGTAGACTTCGCTCTCTCAATCTATTGTCGCACTTTATATACCAGCATTTAACCTTTTAAGGTTCAAGCCTATTTCTTTTGTATGAATCTAAAAATAAACAAATAAATTGACGTGTGTTAAGATGGTGGGAATATTAGAATAAAATATATGAATATAACTATTAAAATAGAGATATTATCGATTCAAATGTAATCTACTCATCTCGCATACAAGTGCAAGACTAACCAAGAACTCCTCGTCTTGAATTTCAAAACGATCCACCAACTTGTAGGACTTCTAATTTTCTAGATTCAATTGTAATACGACTTCCAAAAATCACCACATATATGTCAGTCATATGAACTAACCCAATGTCGCCTTTAAACGATCTTCAAGACCCAACATCCTCATCCATGGCATCTTCATATAATCATTTTTCTCACCTCATCACATTGTGGTAATCCCATTCTTCATATTTCGCAATTGAGGATTAAGATAATAACTCGCTGCATGTAATGGTCGATGAAGTCGTGGAGTCCATCTTGCATCTATTTTTCTCCAAATTAGGCTATATTTTCTCTCCACGCCCCCACAATTAAATGCAATATTCTCTTTAGCCGAGTCCATTAACTCATAAATATAACCTATGACTAGTCTTTCCTCCGAATCAACCTTTCTCAAAACACAAACCAATGGAATAGTGGTCTTTATGCAAAAAGCAACATGAGGCTAAAAGTTTGGATCAAACAACACGATACTTCAAGCTTTAATACCTTTGTGCTTTTTGGTCCATGTGCTAAAACGCATTTTTTCCGAGGAGAACATTGTTACAATAGCTTGTTTTTGCTTATAAATACTTTGAAGAGTAAGAAATGAAGAAGGAATGCGGTAATTGCCGGACAACAAGTTCATGATTTTAGTAAATATTCTCATCAAGCCAAGAACCTAAGTATGTCTATATATAAACTTCACGGTCTTTGCTTTTGTGCGTATTAGCATGAACATTTAACTTCCCAATATCCTCCAACATCAAATCTATACAATGAGCGTACATTGCAGTGTCCACCACTAATCCGCCCGCTCCATAAGCCTCATCCATTCACTTACCAGGACATTATCGCGGATGACTTGCACAACATTCTCTTTAACTAATTCTTCAACCACCTCATCAAGATAAGTGAACATCACTCCCATTTTTTTTTTTTATTGAATTGACATCAATTGATTTAAAACCGCGCCAACGACCATTCAACAAAAAATTGATAAGACATATATTATTTCCATTTCAACCGCTTTTCGACATAATCGAACATTCATATCGCTCTGCCTTTTTATGATATTCCATCATGGTAATACTCACATCATGCACCCTTTCTTTGAGAATCCATGTCCTCAATTGGCGCATAGATATGGAGGTTTTTTAAACCCACCAAAATTGTAATACAGCATCAACCATAGGAACCAATAGGGATCATTGAGAGTATTGAAAGGTAGACCTGTGAATATATTAAACGACTCAATTTACACACTTCCTTCCTTTCTTCTTATTCACTTTTAGAATCAAAGACTTGTCTAGCTTGGTGAAGTGGTAAATTTATCCATGGCCCCAGGTATAGGTACCTCCACCCCACTCCTAATGTTCCCGTTATTTTAGACAAAACATTATCATACATCGAAGTTGGACCCATACCAATTTCTTAAAGCAATTTATTTCTTCTTTTTTTGTTCCTTGAAATTGGTCAATGCCTATTTGCATTTCAATCTAACATCATCACTAACTTTGTTGCATGGTTTCATATCATTATGAGTTCCGGCTAAATGATGCTTAAGTTTACTGATCTCCTCCTGCATCTTTGATTGCAAAATTTTACATCTCAAATATTTCTCCTCAGAATTTCGATATATACTTATACAAAATCTTTTTTCTGCTCTGAATCAGTGGAACTCATTCTAAAAAAAAACAACATTAATAATAATCAAAACACAATTTTGTATGTAAAAGATATAATTGAATACAAATTATAGATTTTAGATAAATAATAGAATATTTGGAAATTTATATAAAATTATAGATATTTTAGATTTGTCCAAGATATTTTTATTTTATGGATTATCCTTTTTATGAAAATAGGATAATCATATTAGAAAATATAATTTACATTTATTTGGTATGAAATTAGGATTAATTTACTTTAATGATTTAAAAAAATACATAAAAATTATAGATATTTTGAAATTATAGATATTTAAAAATTATGGATATTTTTATTTTATGAAATACCCTTTTTATGAAAATAGGATAATCATATTAGTAAATATAATTTACTAATATCATTTAATAAACTAGGTTTGGCATGAAAAGATTTTCATACAAAAAAATTAATTTACATATATGATCAAATATACGTAAATAACATTTTGAAATTACTTTGATTTGTTATGAAAATAGACACTTGAATATATGGAAATAAGATATCATAAAATATTGCGCCAATTTATATTTATTTGGTATGAAAATAGAAGGCCAAACAAAGGATTAATAC
The DNA here is from genome assembly GCA_016808115.1 of Tetrastigma voinierianum. Lineage (NCBI taxonomy): Eukaryota > Viridiplantae > Streptophyta > Magnoliopsida > Vitales > Vitaceae > Tetrastigma > Tetrastigma voinierianum. Next base: position 36,521 of record JAEQBH010004393.1, on the reverse strand, counting down.
TTGATAGCAACAACAACATTAAGAAAAATAGCATTAATAGAAGGCCAAACAGAGCATATTGACTTAATATCCATAAGAAATTAAAATCAATTGGCCAAACGAGGAGACTTTTTTCATGGCCAAACATGGAGATTTTCGCGGAGACGGAAGAGGTCGGTAATCGTTACCTCAAAGCAACGATGAGAGAGCAAGATCATTACCTTGACATGATGAGAGAGCCAGGAATGAGAGAGCAAGGACGAGAGATACTTTCCAAAATCGAGGCGAGGTAATGCAAGTCTGACCGTAAACCGCTTACGATAAAGGCAAGGCAAAACAAAGAACCGGACAAAGGTTAGGTTTTTTTTTTCTCTATTTTCCTTTTGTTTCAAAACCAAACGATTAGGGTTGGGTGTTTTGAATTTATCTTTTATAGGTTTACTTTTATTTTTTTAATGTTCATTTTGGGATCTTTGTGAGGTGTACGCTTTTACGCCTTTACCGCGCCTTGGCTGAAAAGGCTTACACCTTCTGTGCTATTCACTTTATTTGGGACGCCCAAGGCATTTTCCTAATTACCTTTCGCAGAACAAGGCAAGCCTTGCGTGCCCTCAAAACTTTTGAAAAACATTATTGAAAGTAAAAACCTGTGGTATGGAACAATTTTAGAAAATTTAGAGATAATGATAAATAATTAAAAATGATAACAATATTAATAACAACAATAATAGTAATAATAGAAAAAAAATATAGTACAAATAAGAATAAAGGGTTTGTATATTAATGGTTTTGTTTATTATTCTTTAGGTGGAATAGACTCTTAGTTTGATATTATATTTTCGTAGTTATTCAAGACTTCAAAGTTTTTGAGGTAAAGGAAAATTAATGTAGTTTTTTAAATTTATTTATATTTAAAAAATTCAAAATGTTTGCCTCTCTATTATTTTGCCTAAAAATGTGGATAAAATATATTTTTGCATGAAAATTATATCAAATTCAGGTGTTGTTAGATATAAATTATGGATATTATGTTTTGCAGAATGAATTTGTTAGAAATGAAAAGTGTTGTTTTTTGCTCTAGTAGTTCTGCCTCCGCTAAACGTTAATAATGACATTATTCGTGGTGTCAAACATACCTTTTTTCTTTCTTGTTCATTCCATAAAATAGAGTATAATATATGCAGGTGATAAAAAAATTATTTTAGGAAGTTACTCTGTTTCAAAACAACATTTTTATTATGGCTATAATCATGTTTGCACTTTGAGGAAGGGATTTCCTAAATACAATGATTTCCTAATCAAGCAATTGCGTAAATCACGCTAACACTCCTCTGTTGGCAGGCAGATATTCATAACACCCACCGGGCAGACGAAGTTTCACTGAATCAGGCATATCATCAACCAATGACTTGTGATTTTCAAAAGTGGAATTGAATAATCTCTTCTCTTCCGGTGTCTCCTGTTTTATGAAATGTCGGTCTACCTCCACATGTTTAGCACATGTTGAATTGGGCTGTGAGATAAATGGTACTTGTTATCACGTAATAAATTCATTGCGCAACGCAGGGGGAACGACTCCCTCGTTAGCAAATTTCTAAGCCAAAAGAAGCTCACACATAATCCTTTCGCCATGCCTCTCGAAACTCGCCTTCGCAAGTGACAATGCCACTAATACCTTTTGCTTTTTACTCCTCCATGTAACTAAGTTTCCTCTCTCCCATGAATGTAAAGTAGCCTGAGGTAGACTTTCTATCATCCAAGATTCCTACCACCGCGATCTGCGGTACCCTTCAATATTCGTGATGGGATGCCTTAGAGAACAGTCCTTCCCGGGATGACTCAGAGGCTGAGAATTCGAATTACTAAGCACCACATGTGGTCTTCACTCTGATTATGGTACAAATCATTTACCACACTTATGGTGCAGCAATGTCTCCCGTCCGGACGAGTGTGAGATAAGTAAAGAGTTTCCCCACTGGGGCCTTGATACACCACCCATCTACCGGCACCCGGTCCGAATATACCCTGCCTATGGTTCGCACGATCGCGGCCACAATAATAATAATAAGAATACACACACAAACAATAATAATAATACATTAATAATAATAACAAAATAATAATACGTTTTTCTACACTCTATATAATCCCACTTCCGTCAATAAGTCCAAAGATTATTTCCTGAGAGAGGAGTATGCTCGCTTGACCCTCACAATTTGGTATTCCTAGAAAATACTGAGTTCCCAATGCTTCATTCGCAGACAATTGTTCTTTGAATCCCGAGATCTCTCAACATCATCTCCCGTAATTATCATATCATCATCCACATAGACTATTAATGTTGTCACCTTGCTTTTGTTGATGTCAAGAAAAGAGTATGATTCGGAAGCTACTTTCTGCGATAGCCATACTTCTTTTCTCATGGGGCTAAACTAAATCGTCCAAACCAGCTCGTGGTGACCTTCCTGCTTAGTCCACAACGCCTCTCCGATGCATAAACAATTTTGACCTCACCGATCCTCAGATATCCCGCGAACTTCCATGTATACCTCCGTCAAGGCTGCCGTGAAGGAAAGCATTCTTACGTCAAGTTGATGTAAAGGCATCCAAATTTTCTCACAAGAGATAGAAGATCTCTAACAAAGATTCAATTCTGCAATGCACGGGTGAGAAGGCTAGTTTCGCAGCAGTCTATGCCATGAGCCTGGGTAAACCCCCTTCGCCACAAGCCCTCGCTTTGTATCCACAATCGATCCATCAGCCTTGTATTTTATAGAGAACACCCATCCGCATCCCAATTATTTCTTTCTTCTCGTAGTGGGACCAACCTCTAGTATCATCGTTTTCTTAAGGCTTTCTAATTTTCTTATTGCTTACTACTTGGATCGTATTTCCTCAACGCAGAATATACAGAGAATAGTGTTTGAGGAAAGTCTCGAGCGGCTTGACAAGACCTTTGAGTAGATACATAATTTTAATCGGTACTGGATTTTCTTCTTCTTATCCTGGTCAGACTGCTCAAAGGAGCTCTACCGATCAGGTTCAAAAGCAACACATTGCAAGAGAAGAATCCAAGATATTAAAGATGTACAAAGAGAGTACTACCTCGTGGACATTCTCGTGAGGGTGGGCCTTCGCACGAGAGGAGGAGGGGACTCCGAGGATACTGTATTTTCCTGCTCTTCATTCATGCTTCATTTCAATTCGATGCTCTAGTGGTGCCCTCATGCCTTCAACCCCAGCCCATCGTCATCAAACTGGGGCTTGATACATCACACGTGAGTCGCCTCAAGAGGAGAATTTGGTACGTGAAGGTGTACCCGACTCAAGAAATAAAATAACATCCATGGTGATATGTTCGCGGGTATCGGGGTCATAAAGACCAAGCCTTTTTTGTAATCCATACCCCAAAAACAAGCAATCAACAAGACATGGTCTAGTTTGGTACGTTGATTCTTGTGGGAGATGGACAAAAGCAACACACCCAAAATTCTAGGAGGAAGCATCATAGTGAATAAGTGACATGGGTAGAGAGGATTTGTATGGGGTTTTTAAAGTGCAAAATTTTAGCCGGCATACTGCTGATTAATAGGTACACTACAGTGACACAAAGATCCCCCCAATGGCAACCCCGGCACATGTGCAATCGAGGAGAAGAGCACGGATGCTTCTGTAGAATATGCCGATTTCCCATTTAACACACCATTTTGTTGCGGGTGTTTCAGGAGCATGAGGTCCGTGAGGAGGCCATGTTGCTGGAAGAGGCCTGAATTCTGCTGGTGAATTCCCCACCATTATCGATCAAGAACTCTTATCTTCGAAGAGAACAGTCTCTAACCATGGCATGAAATAAGAAAATGGTGAAAACTTCATCTTTTAGCCGATAGAGCCATGTCATTCGAAAGTACAACTGCTACCAAAATTACAAACCAACTGGCGGACTTAGGGGGTATTATCGACCTGTCCCACACACGGAGTGTATCAATGCAAAGGAATATTAGTCTTATTCAAGCTAACCGGATACGAGACTCGGCTGCTTTTAGCCTGATACATGTATCACACATTTAAAGTCCCCATTTTGGCAAGACTGAAATGCCAAAGATGGGGAAGAATTTGAGATAGCCAAATGATAAGGCCCTGGTACCGTGACGCACCCGCGCCCCCAACTCTCCGCATGGGATGTCAAGTGAGGGTCACTTTTTTTTTTTTTTTTGTAAACTTATAACCTTACATATCTATATAATGCTAAACAATTAACTTGTATTACATTCTCGTAGCAATGATTACAAAATATATATACAAGCTCCAAAATATGGAAAATGTCTTCTAACATTACAATATTTACATTGGTTTTGCCAAAATTATACAAAATGCACTAAAGGTCTTCTCCAAGGGCGACACTACTCACGCGCCGCCTCGACTCGACATGTGGATTGCCCCGTTCTTCGGGATTTTCCGTACCTACAATATTGAACACTTGAGTTTCTTTACGCTTTTAGTGAATAGAGGACTTCTATTAAGAGTCACCACACTTCATACAAATGCATATAACACATATAACATTTGCATGCATTTTTATCATTTCTCATATATATATACTTTTCATAATCCGCTTCATTTCTTATCATCTTCCATATATTTTTCATGTAACGACTTTTGCTTTTGCTCTTGTAATCAGATATCATCGCATATATCATATCATGTCGCGGTATTCTACACTTCCTTGCATATACCAAGGCTATTTTCTTTTATGTTTCTATGTCTCGTGAGCAACCTTGTGAAGGATACGTGAATGCTTATGGTCCGCTGAAATCAAGGTTATAGGGTCACCAGATGAATATTGTCCATGAGGGCCTCGGCTGTGATATATTATACCCGAATATCACCGCTGACAAAGGGACCATCCATGAGGGATCAAGGCGCCGTGGTAATCCTTTCGGGCCACCGTCCAAAACGGATATGTCATCGACCCAAACCCGGCCCCGATATCGGAATCGTGGCGTCAGAGAGACTTATTTTTTCCTAATAGGTATGCCCATCTATCCTCTTACCAGCCTCTTAAAGCACAGACAATCAATGCGCATTTTATGTTTCAGATATCCTATATTCTCGAATAATTATTGTCATTCGGTAATCATATGTGATATATATATATATATATATATATATATATATATATATATAATCATTTATTCATATCTTTGCATTTTTCATATCTCATTACATGCATAATTAAATATGCTTACTATGTATGCTACGAGCTATTTATGAATTATAATAGGCATTTATAAAATGAATAACTATGGTACTTATAGTGCCTTCCAATGTTTTTCATGCTTTTCTGGAGAGCTAAGAGGACTCTCATCTTACCTAAGTTGTCTATTAATGGATTTCACGGGCTTTCCATAGAGTTCAAGAACACCAACTGAGTCGGAGAAGGAGATGACCTTCCGAAGTTGGAGGTCATACGTAGGCAAATCTGACGAGCTGACCTGGATTGACGAGCTGAACTGAAGTGACGAGCCATTCATCACCGGTCAGGCATCAATATTCTCCTCAGGCATACGACGGATTCTTGACTCAATGGGTTTCTTCCATCTCAAGAACACCCAAATCGGAGTTCACTAAGAGATATGACCAAGTTGAGGTCAAAGTACTGGCCTTGACGAGCTGACTGACTGACGAGCTGCACCGAAGCAAGAGCCTGGGGTCTAACACCTTGGTCTGACATCTACTATCTTCCTCAGGCATATGGACATTTTTGACCCAACGCTTCCATAGAGTCTCAACACCCGACCGGAGCCGGAGGCAGGAGGCGGTTCTTCCAAGTCGGAGGTCATACGAGGCAAATCTGACGAGCTGACCTGATTGACGAGTTGACCTGGAAGTGAGACGAGCTCATTCATCACCCTCTGTCAGGTCTAATATTCTCCTCAGGCATATGAATGTACTTGACTCAATGGGCTTTCCATAGAGTCCCAAGAACACCCCGTACCGGTCGTAATGGCGATATATTATATTCGTCATATCGCGCGCGTATCGCTGACGAGCTGACCGATCGACACGAAACGCGACCGCCGACGAAATAATCGCGTTGAAGAGCACTCGTCGATTCATCAAGCGGACGGTTCACCGCCGGACACTACACGCTTTCTTTGACGATCATCGTTGGACGAACAATTTCAATGACGACCACCGCTGGACGCACCACCCGCTTACCATCAACGTTGGATCGACCACCGTTGATGACCAACGTTGACTCCACCACCGTTGACCCACCACCGTTGGACGCACTTCACCGCCGATACCATCGCTGATTCCATCAACGCCGATCACCAATCGCTGAATCCACCACCATTTGACACCCTCCCATTCGATCGTTCGGCAAAAAGACCATAATCTCACCAGAACTGAATTGAGAAATTAAAAGCCTAACATCAAGTTCATTGATGTGGCCACAATTTCAACATGAAGGCCCAGTACGCCACTTTCTTTATTTCTGACTCTAAAACCAGTTCTAAGGTACGGCTAGTTGACCCGAACTGGATGAACTGACCCAACCAGATATCTCAATCCCCGGGTAAAAGGGCTATAATCTTGGTCTGAAAACCAAATCTAGAAATTGAAAGCCTTAAATATCGCCCATTGACGTGGCACAATTTACTAGAAGGCTGACTCACTTCCTATTTGACCCAAAACCCGTTCTAAGGTCACACACATCGGCTAACATCACATATGAATTTTCATTCAACCTGCAACTAGATCCTTCCTCCTAAAACACACATTATCTGTGATCCTGTAGAGCTCTTCTTCAACTTAATCCTGGACAAGAAATGATCGGGAGTTTCCAAAACCCAAGACATGTGATCCATATTCACTTAGTAGAGTTCATGTCACCAAGATAATAAAATTCCATTCTCAGATCTTCTTCTTCTTCTTTCTTCTTCCTTCTCTCTCTTCTCTTTGTCCGTATTTGTTTCCTTTCTCCAAGACCAAAATAAGATATTTCTTACTTATCCTTATTCGATCTTATCCCCTTTTATTTTACTTTCCTCAATATCTCCCTCCTCAATCTCTTATGTAATATTTGGGTAAAATCAATTCTATAATATTTTACAATAGCCTCAAATCTTCTTTTAGTTATTTCTTGTAATTTAACTTATGCATATTCCTACTTTTGTTTTTATCTTTATTTTATTCCTAATAAATATACATTTATTGCTATTATACCCAAAACATGTTATAAACTGCAGCACTGGGGTAGTGCCTATGCCATGTAGCCAAATCAGCTTCTGCTCATGGCCACCGGTCCGATGGTGCGTGTGATGCTTTTCCGGGCTGAAATATCATAGCACAGTCCCCTCTAGTACCACGCCATCAATCTCCCCTTGCCGGAATATCCCGAAGAAGACAAAAAGTAGTAGATCAAGACAACACAATTAAGCTCTTAGTAATTTGACTTATTATCAACTTGTTGAGAGATGGAACAAGAAGTGTGTGAGCTAAAGAAAGAGAGGACACGGCATGGTTCCACTCGGATCGGGTAGGTTGCCCATCAGACGCAATGCAAGTCCTCGTGGAGGAGTCGTGTCGAGAAGTCATTTCGTCAAATGTCATAACCGCTGTTCAGTAGCCTTCCATAACTGTGTGCACCATCATTCCGAGTAGTGGAGTTGCAAAAAACTTGACCACAATTACCTTTGATCCGGGTTGACATAACATTCTCGCCATCGGAATAAGGGATAGTCGAGATTCAGCCGTACACTACTCGACCTGACGCCTTTAGTCAGCGTAAGCATCTCGCTTTTCGGGCTTGTAATTATGCCACCAACAGTGGCCATGTAATTTTCTGAAACAAGTTGGTATGTTTTGTACTCCCACTGGGCGCGAAGGTGGGTTTGTTCATCAAACACTGATCGTGGAGGAAGACCTGCATTTCAAAGTTTAGATCAAGCCGATCTCACGCTTTGTGGCTATAACAACACCACTAAGCTACTCATTCAGATATATCATCACAGATTGTTTGAGATCTTCTTTCGACGTGAGCATATGCTCGCTTTCAGAATTAAAGGGAAAGGTTTTAATTTAAGAACATCATCTCATCAAAGATCCAATCTGACTGTCGGGGTCTGGCTTTAGAAAATATATACTGCCTCCTTCAAACATGGAGTTGTAGCTTTGTATGTGTCAATTTCACATTTCATTGATTCCCGTCAACAAAACCCATTCCCACAAACCCTCGTGAGATCATTATAATATTTTTCTATAGATCCGTCGCTGAGTTTCATTCGAGATACACGACGCCGAAATGGGCATACCGCGAGGTATCGCCCATCAAAGTATGTTGTGGCAACAACTGGCTGCCTACTTAATGTTGGTAGCGACAAGTTCACAACCAAGGAATGGTCCATAGTTGGATAAGTCAGCCTTTCACCATAGCATTCTCAGCATGCCATCCGCGAAAGGAGGGTCGGTTTCTAGCTATCGGGGTAGTCTATTAATGTATCCCGCTATTTTCCAGATAAACATCTCAACAACCTGACTAATCCATAGTTGGTTTCATCCAATCCTGATGATTGGAACCATCGCGGGAATCGCTGATGGAGTAAGGAGAGGCCCTGACCTTTGACACATCTCCGTTATTGATGTTAAATAATGTATCGCTGTGGAGCTTCATCATGGAGACTCAGCAAATGGACCTCTCATTCTCGACACAAAATGTGGAGCCCAAGATCTTGCTCTGATAATTATGTCACATACCTTTTTCTCTCTTGTTCATTCCATAAAATGTAGTACAACATATGAGATAAAAAAAACATTTAGAAGTACTTTTAAACAAATTAATATTTATGGCTATAATCATGTCACAGGGTCCCTAAGTTTAAGGATTTCCTAAACATACGATTCTCTAATTGGCTACTTTTCAGTAAATCACGCCAACAATCTCGGCCTTTGTCAACTTTCTAGCTATTAGCTTACCTTTACATTCATTTGTGGATAATGCAATTGATTTGAACCCCAACTTCTAGTGGTTCAAGTTAGAGATTAACATTGGCTGTGTTCTTTGAAGTCCATGTGGTCAAAAATCATCTAATAAACATATGACTGGTAAAATATTTAATGTGAATATTTGAATAAATTTGATATGAAAGTGTTTGGATCCAAAATGAAAGGACTTTGTTTAAAAATTTGAATGTATTGACCAAAAAAAAAAAAAATGAAAATAATTGATGATAATATCTCTTATTTTTTTTCCAAGCAGAAAATGTTCGATCCATGAGCTATATTAATTCATTCTTATTGGCTTCCACCTCCTCGTTGACTATTTTCTCAAGTGCTCCCAGTTCTAGCGAGATGAGCCATTAGCTATGATGCACTGCCTTTATTATTAGGTTTTTTATTTTAATTATCTTGGACCTTGTTTAGTTGATGAATTTTATTCATTTGATTGATTTAAGAGTTGTTAAAAGTGTTTAGACAATTGTTTTTGTGATCGAGATTTAAAATGTTTTTTATTAGTATGGAAGTCAGAATTTGTGATATTAGAACAAACCCACTTCTTTACTCGAACATGTATGTAGTAATTGTATTTAAACCAATTATAGTGATGAAAGGTTGTGTCCCTTTGGATTTGAGGTGAATGACAGCATGCCTCGACCTAAGCCTGGCGACAGAGAGGTATCAAAGACAGTTAAGGATTCTGATGGAGAAATTGTTTAGCTTACTCGGGGAATAGATGAGAACACATTAAGCTGTTTCAAGTTCTTTCAATTTTACTTTGTTTATTAGGCTTCTTACTGACTAACTTGGTTATACATTTTGCTATATAGAACATCATGCCAACGACAAGAGTTATATCCTCCCAAAATAGGCCTATTAATGACGATGTGCCTCCTCAATCTGAGGATGTACCCCTGAGTGCAGAGAAACTTTATACCTATTTAGGGACTTTAGATGGGTTGGTTGAGCGTCAAGTCTCCGCAATACAAGGACACCTCTTCTTCCAAATATGTAATTTTGATGATTTTAAGAGGTTGGGCCTCTCACACAGTTTAGACCCGACCGAGGCGTAGGCTTGGATTATGAAAATAGAAAAATTATTTAATGTTGTTCATTGTTCTAAGGAACAAAAATCCTCATATGCAGCCTTTATGTTAGACAATGAGGCAGATCACTGGTGGCGTATAACTAGGAGACTGTTGGAGGAGTAGGGGCGCATAACCTAGAGAAGATTTAGGGAGGCTTTCTATACGGCGATATTTCCGACGATGGGGTTGGGCGATAAAGCTTCGAGAGTTCAGTCTGCTCAGGGATATGACCGTGGGCCCAGCAAGGTCAAAGTTACGCTGTCTCTGCTTTTGCTCCCATGGGCTTGATCACATTATAGAGAAAATAGCTAACTGGGTTTCAAGATGGGTTGAAGTCTTATTTAAAGAACAAGATATCCATTCTAAAGTCGAGTGTGTATTCAGAAGTGGTGGATAGAGCCCTTATTGCAAAGAAGGATGTCAAAGAGCTTCATCGTAAGATAGGGAGCAACAAAGGGTATATGTGGGAGTGAGGATGTCAGCATGAAGCTATGCGTGTGCGCAAAGTTGCTCAAGTAGAATCGAAAGGGTAGGGAAGGCGTAAAACACGTAATCGAAGATATAGTTTGTCGACTTATGGCAAAATGCATGGAACAAGCCATGTGCTATATATAATATAAAGATTTGCTTGGTTATGGAGTTAGTGGTATATAACTGGATCATTCAAAGAATAAGAGGCTGAGGCCGAAAGGCCTAAGAAGGTAGTAAGTGAGGATATGTATCTAAAGGTTAAGGGAGAGCTTTTTATAGTGACTCATAGAGATGCCCAAATACTCGATGTGGTGATAGTTGGTCAATCCATACTTTATTTGGATGAGCTGCTATGATTGATCTTAGTTCGACATAATCTTTTGTTTCGATAACTTTTGCTTATTTTTTGGGTATGCATATATCTATTGATTTTAATTTGATTGTTGCTACTCCTATAGGAGATTATATTGTGACCAGTAGAATGCTTAAAAATTGTCTTGTGATGATTGGTTATCGAGAGATGGCAATTGATTTAGTCTTCTCACCGACACTCCCTTTGATGACTGTGATGATTATTTCAGTTTCCACGCTTCTCCGCCACTGTTGTTTCAAAACAGCACCTTTAGCATTCCAAGTTAGCCTAAGTTCAATTCTTAGGGAAACAAGGCAGATAAACCATGGCTGTGGTTTCGCTCTACGAGCCAATTCCTGCTAAAAAGGTTGTCAAGGCTTGCTGCCTATGTGGTAAGTAATGAGAATGATGAGTTTGAAAAGATATATATCGATTGTAGAGATTTTCCTAACGCTTCCTAGATGATTTACTTGACCTACCACCTTCAGAAAGGAAAGAGTCAACAACAATAGATTTATGCTGGAACAAATCCTATCTCTAAGGCGCCATATGATGGCAGGCACCTATAGAGCTTAAAGAGTTGAAAAGTCTAACTTCAAGAACCTGGATACTGTTTCTTGGTGAGCCCCCATGTTATTTTCAGAAGAAGAATGGAAACAATGAGGCTTGGCATTGACTATAGAGTTGAATAAGGTGACAAGAGAAAACAAGTATCATCTTCCTGATTGATGATTTGTCTGGATCGCCCAGGTGTGTACAATACCAAGATTGACCTTCGGCTTCCGGGTATCGCCATCTAAGAGAAGAGTGAGGCAACAAAGACGCTCTAGACTAGACACTACTACATAAAATGCTTTTGACACCCATTTCATGACGTTCAAAACAATGTCATTGTTCAGAAGAGAATAATGCAGAATGACTTTTTTTAATTTCAAACGTTATTATCTCTCATAATTTTTAATATTTCTTACAGATGCTTATTGTATGTCGCACAGAAAAAGTATCTCGAATAAGGCATATACTATACCTCCAGCCTTTAAAAACATCATTGATATATGCTTTCAAAATGTCATCTGCTATTTTATATATATAGAGAGAGAGGAGTAGTATATATATATATATATATATATATATATATATATATATATATATATATATATATTTCCTAGTTTCTAATTTAATATTATCTCAATCCCAATATTTCATATCCTATATTTATGATCTCGAAACTCCTCAAGGTCTTCCTTGGTGAGTATCTAGGAGAAGATATCTGCCTCTACCAATTTCAATACTCCCGTCGGCCCTCACCCTCAACCTTCCCCTAGAAGACCTGCTTAAGGTCAGCACTGTTCCCAATGAGACTCATCCCACTCCTCAAATCCTCATTTTTGTCTCAAAGACTACCACCACCGTCGAAAGACCTCAACATCCTGTAAGCCCCTCCGCCCTTGGCAGCATAAGCAACATCAGTCACAAACCCACACAAAGCTATAATCATGACAACATCTTCCTCCTGGGCAGAAGCCTTTCTCGCAAATGCAATAAAACATGCCCAAGCGCCTGTGCAAAGGCTTTTTTTTTTTTTTTTTTTTGTCCAATGTACTGCTAGTTTTGTTTATTGGGTAGAAATGGTGGTTCTAAGGTTTGTATGATAATTTCATGGTTAGTTGTATTTTATGTTTTGTGTAAAGAGAACCTATCAGATATGGTCGATTTTTAGGGTCAGGATTTCTTTTATGGAAATTGTAGTTCTATTTCATGTTCTATTGTTTTACATATGTTTTGAAGCCACATGACTCACAGGGATAAATAATACCATCATTAATAGGCTGTAAGTTTTTTGAAATTCTTTGTTGGTTTCCTCATTCTGAAAGTTCGTTTTCTTTACTTTTCTTCATACAAAAATGTCTTTCTTTATCTAATGCTTTGTCATAGGTCTTGCAATTTTGGTAACGGGTTGTAGTTTTCTAAAATGAAAACATGTTTGTTCATCTGATTTGCTTTAGTTTCTTTATAGTAAACAAATTTATCGGAATTTCTTGCTATGTTTGTGCAGGAAATGACCAATGAAAGAAGGAAAAAATGAGGCAAAATATTTCCCTAGATTTAGCATGAACAAAATGGAATAAAATAAAATATAATTTGGCTATGTTCAATTGCTTCTCTCAAAAGCCGGAGGATTTGGGGCCAAGTGTTGAATGCTCTTTAGTCATGACCAGTTTACATTTTCGAATGCGGCAGTGTGCAATTTCTTTCTCGTAGAATGAAGTTTTGCTTCTTTGCTTCCATCATTATCAGGTCAAGGTCAAATCCAAGAGAGACGGTTCTCCGAAGATGTGTTTATATGTTTTTCTCTAATAAAGATCAAGCAGCTTAAGTTGGAGCATTCTTATTTTTCTTTTGTTTGTGCTTTAAAAGATTGCCTCGTATAATCGTGCAAAATTTCATTACAAAGAAAAATTAAACCGATATCTTGTTCTAATTGTACACTACCCTCAATCGCTACTACCCACAACCTGCAGGCACAATAGTGGATGTCGGCAGAATCACTCATGAAAATCGGGCAGCCTTGTATCATTTACCCAAGCAACAGAGAATCCCACCACGAGTACACAATGCACCCAAGATAAAGTTCTCATATACACCAACATAATTTATAAACTACTCGGGGCTCTACGGTATACTCACAACATATATCCCAACTATCCATGATCCACACAACATGAGTAAAACGCCACTTAGGCCCATAAACAATACTCATAAAACATACCAACTATACTGCAGTTACAAGAGTTAATGACTGGCTCTTGTATAACACATATGGTGCAAAATGAAAAACATTCTAATACATACAACAAACCATCAAAGCCACATTCCGACTTTCTTCTAAACAGCCTCTATGATGAATCGTCTCCTCGACGCTCCCCGATCAGAAATAGCATCCTCGACAGGTGAGCTAATGCTCATAAGTGGAATCACCCTGCGGGCTACTGCACCTAAGTGCATAAGTGCAATGCTCCAAAATCAACACACACACCAAGCAAACGCACGATCCTACCAACGCCTAACCGATCATCTCATATCCCGAGCCTTCCCTCGACTCCCTCACACCTGCCTGCCGTGATGCGAGAACCTGAAGGATGAGCTGACTCTAGGGACAACCCTCCGAGCAAATCACTCAATACGACCGACGATTGATATTTTGTATGACTACCTCCAATGTGGCTATCAATTGGGCCACACGATAGCTGGCACCGCCTCCCGCGGCGTGTTGTTCTAATAAACTCCTCCAAACCATTCTCTTCATGAATCACCACAGCACTCCCTCACCCATTGTCCAGGGTGCCTCAAAGGCAGATACGGAATGATAATGCCAATCCACTTCAATCATAAGTAACACATGCAAATATGTACCATACATCTCACATAATTTAAATCATACAAATTAATCATGTGGTAATTTCACTATCAATTACATCAAAAATTAGCTCACAATGATCAAACACGAAAGAACTCACATTCAATTATCATCCAAACATTATTTCCCAAAATTTATTTTTGTGAACACTTGGCTTTTAGAATGAGAAACCCTGCTACTATTCCCGAAAAATCAATTGCTCTGCTCACTTTAGAACTCGAATTTCACGGCCATTTCCGGCCTTTACAAACCAACACATAATTTATGGCATAAGGTATACCCAATTAACTGACCTAACAGCGCCCACAAGGACATCCCGACACACCAAATTTTTATACCATAATTAAACACCAAGTCCCACATGTTGACCACTGTAACAAGTTGTCGCGTCTCTCATAGCAACCGAATACATAGTACCAAAACAAAAGTGTAACTAAGTAGAAAAATCCTCACTGAGGTGTCGAACCCTCAACCAAGGCCCACGATAGACTTCTCCTCGCAGAGAGAACACCTTCTTCGTTCTAAAACTTTCGATTTCGCTGATTTGTCGGAAATTTAGAGAGTATTGATCTTCTCTCTTAAAAAAAGACCCAACAATGGCTCTTGTAAGTCGCTTCGCCTCCCGCCTATTTGCAAGCTCTTTTGAAGGAGGAAGATGAGAGCACCACAAGGTTTTTGTCTTTTTCTAACTTAATCAACCCAAATGAATCATTGTCCTTCTTTCTCCCGCTTTTGACACTCCTAAGACTATCTCTATTGCTCATTTCACATTTCTCTTAACATGCCATAAGAATAATATTAGTATGTTATTAGAGGACTTCTCACACACATGTCTTTTTACTAGACCAAAACGATACCGAAAACGGTTAACTCCGGGATCGTTTCTTCTCGAATTCTACGAAATTTACGTGGTAACTAGATTTCAGGAGAAGATTCCAACGGTGAAACTCGCTTTGGGCCATCCAAGATCTAGAGAATAAATTTCAGATTTTTAACCGAAATTACAATTTTGTAACCGAAATTACGATTTTACCCTTTTTCCAGAAATTGAAATTTCTCGGGTCTTACACTAATACTAAAAGCAATGGGAAAAAAAAGAAAGAAGAATGAGTTTTTCCCTGATTCTCTACAGATTGAATTTTTACTAGTTCCAACTTGTCATCCAATTTTAGCGAGTGAAACTTGTCATCCAACAACTTGATCATCATTTTGGAGCTTCTCTTTAATGATTTTAGAAGCAAATTGTTTATGGATTGTTATGAAGGAAGAAACAGGATAAGCAAGGAAAATCATTGAAAATGGTGTTCAAATATCATTTATCACCCTTGAATTCCTTTGATCGACATATTGTAACAATACAATCTTTCCAAATGAAAATTTCTTAATAAAGGCTTTGCTTTTTTATTTAGAGACTAGCTGCATACCCTCTAATAGTAGGAACTTGCTATCAAGCATTTCTTCAAAATTCTTGTTACCGTGTGGATGTAGCGCTATTTATTCTCGCTTGAATGTTCAATCTACATATCCAAGTTGCGTAGGAAGTGTTCGATCATACAACCTTGGTTGCTTACGGAAGTAGTTTGATTTTATAAATTCTTTATACTGCAGGGCAATATTGGCTTTTGTTACCTCAACTATAACCACTGCGCCATCTTTCCTATAGATACTTCTGAACTAATTAATCGCTGAAGGGCTCTAGTGGACTACATGCAGTTAAGGTAATAATATGGTACGGGTGTGGTTCTGCTGTCACTAGCTTCACCCCAAGGGCCGCAGAAAAACTCAATTTGGGCTCTACCGATGGCTTTGCTTGGAATTCCTCACATCGAAAAACATGGCTCTTCCATGAATGAACATCATGGTAGCAAGGTATTAATTACCTAAGTTGTAGAAAATTGTTGTTTGATGTCTAATAGATCCACAGTTTACATCAAGTCATTGTCACTGTTATTTTTGCAAGAAGATGTTGAAGAAACTTTTGAAGTTTTCTTAGATGGCTTCTCAAACGTAATGAGCTCGGGGCGGTCGGACTTGTAATGGCTGGATTTCAACTTGGTAATGCATCGGGGTTATGGTTTCTCCGATCCTCATGTCACAGGTTGGTATACTTGGAATGTCTAAATTTCTATGGGTTTTATCAGACTAGTAATCGCTCTACTTATCATACTTTTATTTGAAATCATTTGTGCGTTTTTTATTTTTTTATTTATCATAGTCTACTCATAAATGCTGTTTTTTGTCACTCATCTTTTTTATGAGCTAGTAGTGATGATGAAGAAAGTAGAGCTTATTTTTGTTTCTGTTCCAAACCATTTTATTGGACAAAAAGACATTGAACTATCACGATGCTTAAATTCATTTTTTGGCAATTAAAAATGTAACTCCTTCTCATAGGGTGGTAATGACACGTTGTAATCCTAAGGTCGAGGTGTACCAAAGGCTCTTTAATTATTTTAGTGTTATAATAGAATTCTTGAAAGTTGTTTTTAAGGGTGAAATTGTAAAGTTTTCAAAGAATTCAGGCACTTTGCACAATTAAGGAAAGTGGAGGGGTGAAAGCACAAAATTATGGAAAAATTAGAAAATTTCAAAATGGTAAAATGATAATAAATTGTTAGAATGGTTCGGGGAAGAAAATTCTCTCTATATTCCTGGATGACAAAAACGGATCACACAGCAATTCTGCCACAAATTCATGGACCTTAAAATTTCATTAATTTCGAGATGCGAATATTTTACGATTTCTAGGTGATAAGTCGCTAGTATTCAGGACGAGATTTTTACGTACCCTGCGGTCAAGCAGTCGACTTAACTAAGGTCATTTACAATAAGTGAACAAAAAATAAATAAATTATTTCGAGGAAGAAACGGACCCGAATGAGGTAACATAAATCATTTATCTAAATAATAATAATAATAAGAATAAAAAAAAACAAATGATAAAATCAAAAGGGGGACGTTCGACAGAGAAGAGCGTGAGGTGAGAGGAATTTAATTTTTTTTTTCTTCTCTTCGTTTCTTTCTCTTATCTACTTCGAATCTGAATGTAGATTTTTATCTAGAGCGTAAGGCAAAGTTGGTTTATGCGACGAGAGCTAACACGGTATGTACCAAAGAACATTTCTGCTAAACTCCAAGAGGTAGATAATTTTCTCCTACTTGAGTTATTTTCTTTACTCAAATGCTATGTGTGGTTGAAATTTTCTTAGAGGTCGTGAAAGGTCGTGAACTTCTCATTCCAAAATTTTTGATTGAGTTTAGGAATTTTTAGAATTCGAACTGTTCTGACAATTCTGATTGAATTTGGAACCGCTGACAAAGTTCTAAAGCTGAAATTTCGTGATTTTATTCGGACAGCCCAACATAATTTTCGTAAATACTTTAAGGTGTTTTAGACTCTATGGAAAGTCCCTTGAGTCTAGAATCTAACCATATGCCCCAATAGCATTTGGTACCCAATATTTCTCAGTAATTGTGTACATCTGGGCGATCATGCTGACATACGACGCCTGGTACTAATACATCGATCATAGGGTCGCTTTGAAAAAGTTGCTAAACGGATAGTTTTTATACATGTGTAGGGGCATTTTAATAATTTCACCTCATATTATTTCATGCCCTTATCAACGCTATCAAGGAGCTATTGTTGAATCGTAAGTCAAGCTGACAGGTCGCTGGGAAGTTTCTCCTTTGTACGCTTATGGTTAAAACATCAACCGAGGGCATCTTCATAATTTGTATGGATTGTGTGTAGGCTACTGGGAGCATACGACTTCCATAATCTAGCTATAGTTTTTCTGACATGTTGAATTTGTGCTAGAAATTAGTCGAGAAAAAGGCAGAGATCAAAGGCTGAAAAACGAAAGTGTTTAATTCTTACAAGATTGTAAAGTGCTTTGAAATATAATGTAATTAGTAAAGCATTGTTTTTACCTCCCACCTCATATACTTAGCAGCCTCGATTTCGCACTTAAGAAACAACTTGGTCCGGTTTAAAACCCTAGATGACACACAAATCTCGCCTCTCCGCGATCGTATGGACCCCAACAGCATGGCAGGTTATGGGACATTATTAACTTATATTGCCTGCCGGTAATCAAAGCTGAAATATAGTATATATTTATATAGTGAGTCGCCGCATACACACTGCATATATTTATTTTCCAGCGGGACACATAGTACATATGATGAGGTGTTGTCCCCGAGGTTCCATCACGGTAGAGCATTTTGGTTCCGAGGTTCCATTACTATGGGAGATATTCCGCCGTGTTCACCGAACCATACAGACTCGTGCAGTGTTCGAGGTTCACTATTGATGCCAAGCTCGTTCCAGTGGGTATCATGTCTAGGTATTTCGTAAATGGGCTACAAAGTGGTTGGTACTTGATTTACAAAGATAGCACTCGTGATATTAACCACCACCGAACAATTTTCAGCAAAGATAAATAGTTTCGCAATTTTCGAAATGGTTTTCATAGAAAAACTCAATTTTATCAATATAAACGCTTACAACCATTTATGTACGCATTTTCATATGTGGAGATATATACGTAGACAACAACATTTAACTTATAGTACCTCACCGAGCCTCGCTGTCACTAAGCTCGAAAGAATAATTTTCCAAGTGCAAAGCCAAGCCTAAAGGACCTTCCAAGATCCCTGCCACCCCAAACCCCCGTGTTGTATTTATATATAAGATAATGTGTAATAAACGTAGTAAAAGTTAAATGTGACATTTTGTATATGTAAATATCTTTGTAAAATATGCATGCATGGTTTTGAGAAAACGGCTATGATGAATTTATGTTGATTGATTCTTATCTTATATTTGATGAGGGACTTAGATCCTTTATGGTTGTAGTTGATTTTTGGAAAATATTAGGAGTGTATTTTTTATACAAGATTTCAGAGTTTCGGGTTGATCCACTGTAGTACCAAGTAGTGTCACGATTTTTCGCAAATCTAAAGTTGTACTGATAGAAAAGTGAAAATTTTTATAACCCACGTTTCAAAGAGCGCTTCAAATATAGCTTTAATCTGGCCAAACTTCACAGAATTGTTAATGGAAAATGAGCTCGCATTTTGAGGCTATCATGAAATAAGCCATAGATTCCCCTCACACAGAAAGGGGGTATGTCAAAAATTAATATGAATTTATACAACAATTTTTCCAACTTTTTAAGCAAGTAGAACATAAAAACGTTTCCCCGCACAAGCAAGTTGAGTCATTGTCCTGAGCATATTATTCTTTTAGAGTTAGAATTTATTTTCAAAGTTTTGATGGTTTAGTAACATGGATTGCTTGCACATGTGAATTGCCTTAGATACAAAGGCTATGAAAATTACCCAGTTTCCCATTTTTTTTCATTTCTTCTTTTCTTGCTAAATTAGAACATTTTAAGTTCAAACCTATGGGTTGATAAGAATATTGCAGATTTTGTTGATAATTCATGTAAAAAAAATTTCCATTACAAGCATTCATGTCATTAACTATATCCTGAATCTAGCTCTTTTTTTTTCTTTTTTTGTCTATAAGGTTAACAATAATAATCAGTTTTTGTATTATTTGGATATGTTGGCTGCATACAATGCATATTGTGGCTACAAAAGCAGCTCTCTTCCACTACACTAAAATACCACTGTGTTCCAAACTCAAGCTCTTAAGGTGCTTATCCTCCAACATATCTTGTCCAGGTACTAGGGAATTTATCGCATTTATTTCTTGTGGTTCTAATCCTCATCTCTAGTACTAGTAGGTAAACTCATATTTGATGTGACGTAAAAAGTCCATTACTTCCTTTTACCTTAGTCAGTTTCTTTTACTGACATTCAATAACAAGGGTATATAAGTATAATTGTCAAGTTAGGTTCCTTCATTTAAAGATTTCAAACCATTCACTTTCAACATGTCTTGGATCATGCATCCTCTATATATTTATAATATATATATATATATATATATATATATATTTGTAATCATGCCTACCCATTTGAAGAACAGTGGGAAAACTTATCTATAGACCACCTAGGGAAACTGATATGATCCAGAAACACCATATCATAATTAGGCAAGTAGTTAAATGAGTTTAGTGGTAAGAGGGACTACATCATATTATCAATACTAGTTGAGGTGTTTATAATGAGTTGAGTAAAGAAAAATTATGTGAATTTGAGTGATCTAAGGGCCATGATGTAAACTATTCGTCCAATCACAGATATTATCCGCAGCCAAGGCCCTCACATGGTAAAACGTCACTAGGTTGAGGAGGCTCATACTTTACATAGCCACAAGCTATTCCCCATCCAGTGGATTGACAAACACCCCTTATGCATGCCAATAATGTCCCTACTGTGTCCATTGGAACGGGTCGTCGTTACAAATGAAGATTGCAGCCAATCCCCACTCCATGTGGGGTTTGCTTCGCTTGGCCTCGCAGTGTGCGCCGGTCACTCGCAATTCCATGGGACACAATAAGAACGTTGTATCTACATGAGGAGGATGTTTGTCACATCCCACATTGATGTGAGAAACTCCCCGACACTTCAGTAAAGTACTGCTCATTTCCAACTTAATATACACGTTTAAGTTCGTAGCGCTCCTCATGACCAAAGTTTTACACACACATCTGATGGTTAGCTCGGTCGCTACATGTGATTTTGAGAATTTCGTTTGTTCGGAAATAAAAGAAAAAATTGGCCTTTTTTACTAATATTGAAAGATCAAAATGGGATGAGAGAAATGACGGTGGAAAATTATATATAATATTGATTTTATGTTAAGTGCATATATATATATATATATATATATATATATTTTTCATCTCGTTTACAATAATTTCTTTTGCTCATTCTATAGTAAATCTTATTAGGATTAACCATTAAATTTATTCACTTTTATCTTATGTACATGACAAATTTTTTGGCTTAGATTAATTATGTGAAAATATGGTGATGAAAATAAAAGAAGGAATGAAATATATAAATAGAACTTTATATGAAATTCTTATCACAATCATAAATTTTTATTTTTATTTTTTCATCTTCTTCTTGATTAATATGTGGCAAATTTGTTAGTTGAATTGACATATGCTGCTTGATATGTCCATTGGTCATAAATTAATATTATTTTGGATTCTTAGTTGGATCTCTATTTGAAAAGCCTTATTTTTATTCATTTATTTTTAATGATGATTGAGGGTTAGTATAGTGGCTTTCATGGTGAGAAATCTACAAAGAAGAATGTAAGTTGAAGTTTGATGTTGTGTTTCGGTAATTATGTATAAAAATTTAACTTTTGAAAGAAAATAATCAACTAAAATACGTGTGTCATTACAACTATAGCATTGAAGTTTATATTACAATGAACATTTATTGGCACATATGTAGGATGTACGCATCGCTAAATTGTCTTCGTCTTATAATGCAAACCCATTTCATGTCATTGTCTATTTCTATTGAATGAGGATTCATGAAAATAAGTCAAACTCTCATATAAGTCGTAAATGTAATTATTATTTAATTGAACTAACTTACTTCCACATTTGACAAAAAGAATAGAAAACTTCATGTTGTGGGTAGCTTTGATCGGGCTTAGCGCACCTCCCATAACCATCCTCCACTACCCACTACAATTAAAGAGAACAAACATTAGATTCCTACTCATAGAATATATTAAAACATGTTGGGAATTTATACAAATGTATTTTTGGATCAATAGATATATAGATAATTTTTTGAGAACATTTTGTCTTATGACATTGATATAGTTTTTTTATTATCTATATGACTTTCATATTATGTGTAGATTTTCAATAACTATGAGGTGTTAAATTAGGATTTACAACTAATGAAATTATTGTAAATGAGACCTTGTAAGAAAAGATGATGACACACTAATAAAGAGGTCAAGGTTCTAACACAAGAAAAAGCTATAAAAAAGAAACTACTAGACGCTCATAAAAGTGTCACAGTAAACCAATGAATTTAAAGGCATAATGTAATCGACCCATACCAAATAATACCCGCTTTAAAACGTTTGGACCAAGTTTTGACCAACAATTAGTACGTGTCAAGTCACTTTTCAAGGATGAATACTCTTAGTTGACTAAGACACCATTGCAGGTGGCCTGGCGCGATGCCTAGCTCATAGATCGCGGTCAACGTCATCATCCGACTTACTGATAAGGTACACCTATGGCCCCGGGAGTTCAAACAAGAGCATTTTATCTGTCCAGTCGTTCTTCGTGAGCCACCTCGAAAGCAACCCTGCAAAGGTCTCAGTATAAAAATTGTTTTATGCGGCCAACAACCCTACTCCCAACACACCTATTTTGAGCCCAAAACCCCAGAGAAATCTCCCCAAGACTGTGGAACACCGAACTGGTCAAGCTTTCGACCCATTTGCACTTCAAACGGGTTTTGGCCGTGGGAGGCTTACACCCGCCACCCCTTGCCACAAGGCCGGCCAGGAGGAGCGCCACCACTTACTACTCATTCCAGCTTGCGAAATACGCCAACCCAATTCGACGTGCTCGATTGGGTCGACGAACGCCGCGCGCCACACAATGGGTCAACGATTTTCCTATTTTACATTCCAGTCGACGATACCTCTCCACCATTTTTAACACCAACTCATTCCGTGGTCCCTTTCGCATTCCTCACTGTTTGCAGAAAGATAATGACGAAACAAATTTGGCCGATCGTTGATCAAGTTCGCCACCAGCAACTCTCATCAAGGTAAGGGTACTGCGGTTCCCGTCTCTCGGGCTTTCCGCTGCTGATATAAAAGTTTGTAAATTTTGACGCCGTTAGTTTTTTGGCCATTTTTACCAACAAAAGTTTGACCTAAATTGGCACACACCACAAATTAGAAAATTGAAGTTGGATTAATAGTGAAATCGATTTATGAGTTATCGAAGGTTCAATTTCAAGGATTAGCCTACGTGAAAAGCCCCAATTCTCAACACCAGGTTCTAGGGCATTATTCATATAATCGGACCACGTGGCCCACCCTGGGGATAGTTTCATGGTTCTAAAATTATTCTGGTAAGATATTTCGTGCATCCCAACGCTCTTGGTTCACATGAAGCCTAAATGGTAGCGGAGATATTGCTGTGCACTCACGCTGGGAAGCCGGAGAGACGATCCCCGCAGGAGAGCCAGGATCAGCATTCAGAGTTCCAGAGTGGTTTGCTATTTTAAATGCTTTGGGGCACATATGATATATAATTGTGGTTAATTATTATATATATAACTTATTCGATCGAATCATTTATTTATTATGCTGTAAATATAATTATCTGCTTTTATATAAACAAGTTATCATTTCATGTGGATTTTGTCAACATTTTAATATTTGAAAAGATTTTTACTGAGTTCATGATAAAATTCCATGGTATTTTCTAAACATTTTGGTACACATATGTTTAAACCATTTTTGAAAAAGTTATTGATTTAAGTAATGGATTTTTGAGATTTTGTGAAATGATTATAAATGCGGTATTGTTGGAAAGGTTGAAATGATTATAATGCGTATTTGGAAAGGTTTATTAGTTGCCATCGATGTCGGTTACGCACCAAGGTTTATTAGTTGCCACGTGATAGTCTGCCACGAAGGTTTGCTGCCACGTTGATGCCTGGATTACCCGAAGGTTTATTAGTTGCCACTCTTGTCGTGAGGCTGGCTTACCCGACTCGCTTACTATGAGCATATGGTGTACGATACATTGTTGTGTTTCTGCAAAGGCAATCGCACATTTAATATTTAGTGGTTATTGTATTTTTCTATGATTATTTTTACTTATACATGATGATTATATATATCTATGCTCAATTTTTAGTGTTGTGAATAAGAATCCAAAAGTTATAAGGTTCTTATAAAGATCGTTAAATTTTTTTGAGCATGAATTTCATATTGTCACTGGGTATAAGTTCGTTTTCAGGAAATGATTTCTAAACTAGGGAACTCAGAAAAGCCAGCGAGGTCTGAGAACGAATGTTCGAAAATAAAAACATTATTTTCCTTATAAATTACGCCACTCACCGAGATTTATTATCTCACGTTTATCGCTTTAAATCTGCTCCTCAGGTCCGTGCAGCCTGTAGGGACTCACTGCGCCAGCTCCTACATCACTCTTCTGCAACAATTGCAGTATTCTACCTTATCTATCTGTCTTTATTTTATTGGACTTATGTATTTTCCTTTGTACCCCTAAATTCGCAAACACTCTTAGAATGCTCTGATCTTAGTATTGAACTCATATGAGTCTTTATTATGTGTGTTTGTGGTTATGACCGATAGTAAGATAGGTCGGTTGTGGATTTGAGCTGTTGTGGATCTTTTTATATATTTGAGGTATTATATTAATGTGTTTATTTTCTTAAAGGGTTCCATTGGACATTCCCCAGGGATTATACAGTGGGACTTTACTAGGCGGGACCACTCGGGGAATCCTGGGAGGGTATCCGGGTCGAGTCCTGTCAGACAATGACGCTTCAAATGAGTGACATTGTATATAAATATATACAATGTCAGTCTACACCATAACACTTTAGGAAAGCATCATTGTAATTCTTCCATGACGCATTAAACGTGTCATTGATTAACTTTTTCCTTGTAGTGAGATACGAACACTATGAGTTTTTGGTAATGCCCTTTGGTTTAATTAATGCACCTGCAGCATTTATGGACTTAAACAGAGTATTCGATTAGTACCTGATCAGTTTGTGGTGGTTTTCATAGATGACATTTTGTTGTATTCGAGGAGTAGAGAGGAGCATGAGTTCCACTTGAATATTGTGTTGCAGACCTTGAGAAATAAGCAGTTGTATGCTAAACTGAATAAGTGTGAATTCTTGCTAGATAGCATTTCTTTCCTCGAGCATGTGGTGAGTAAGGATGGTATTTTAGTTGACCGAGGGAAAGTAGATGTTGCAGGAGATTGGAAAATACCTACTATTTGCGGACTAAGATTAGAAGCTTTCGGGACTCATAATATTATAGCCATTTTGTATTGAAGGGTTCCTCTAAGATTGTCTCTACTCTTGGGCCGCATTGACCTGTAAATGAGTTAAGTTTGAGTGGTTTGACAAATGTGAATGTAGCTTCAAAGAACTAAAGAACAGATTGGTGACAACTCCTATTTTGACTATCCCTTTAGGTTCAAGTAGATTTGTGGTGTATAGTGACGCCTCTCGCTAAGGTTTAGGTTGTGTTCTTATGCAGGATGTGAAGGTTGTGGCTTATGCTTCTAGGTAGTTGAAGTCTTATGAGAGAAATTATCCCACTCATTATTTAGAGTTAATTGCAATAATATTTGCCCTCAAGATTTAGAGACACTTTCTGTTTGGTGAAACCTACGAGATATATACAGATCATAAGAGTTTTATGTATATGTTTTCTAAAAAAGAATTGAATATGGGACAAAGAAGATGGTTGGAATTATTAAAGGATTATGATTGTACTATTCAATATCATTCGAGGAAGGCGAATGTAGTAATGATGCCTGAGTAGGAATCGAATAGTCTCGCTAGCACTATCGCTGCTGCCGCAGGCGCTTATTTGGAGGACTGGAGGAGTTGGCTTAAGGAGTACTTGTAGCTAATTTTAGAGTACAACATGATTTGATTAGGAGGATTATGGCCCTATAAAAGAATGACTCACAGCTAGTGCAACTTGTGGAGAAAGTTAAGAAGAGTGCTAAATCTGACTTTGTTTTATCTGATGATGGAATATTGAGGTTTGGGACTCAATCGTGTGTACCAAATGATGGGGACATAAGGAGGAAGCTTTGGAAGAAGCTCACTGTTCTAGGCCAGCTGTCCACCAAGGAGGGACAAAGATGTATAATGACTTGAAACATAATTATTGGTGGCAAGTGTATGAAAGAGAGATATTGTCAATCTAGGCTCGTTGTTTAGTGTGTCAAGAGGTTAAAATCGAGCATCAACGACCAACAGGGTCCTACAACCACTTGCTATTCTGGAATGGAAGTGGGAGCACATTACCATGGATTTTGTGACTGGGTTGCCAAGAACTTTAGGAGGTTATAATGCTATTTGGGTGATCGTTGATCGACTGACAAAGTCTACTTACTTCTTACCTATGAAGGTCAGTTTTTCCATGGATCAATTAACTTCCCTTTATGTCAAGGATATTGTTAGAATGCATGGTGTACCAGTTTCTATAGTATCTACGTAGACCCTGCTTACCTCCCAATTTCGCATAGCATGTAGAAAGCCATACTAAGTTGAATTTCAAGATCAAGCCATCCTCACCGATGTCACCAAAAAGGGTGATTCATATTGAAGATTTGCTGAGAGCTTCACAGGTTTTAGACCTAAAAGGTAATTGGGATGATCACTTGCCTTTAGTGGAGTTTACATATAATAACAGTTTTTAGTCTAGCATTAGGATGATACCTTTTGAGGGGTTGTATGGTAAGAGATGCCAATCTCCTATTTGTTGGGATGATGTAGGAGAAAGAAAGCTTTTGGGGCTCGAACTTGTGCAATTGATAATGGGAAAAATGGCTTTGATCAAAGAAAGATCAGCACAAATTTTAAAGTAGATAGAAAAGCCAGAAGGATAACCTGTAGGCGAGATTCGGGAGCCTGAGGCGACTCATGTTTTCTTAAAGGCTTCGCTTTATGAAGCCCGTGATGAGATTTCGTATAAGAGCAAGCTTAACTTTGTTTTCAGGTCCTTTCAAGATATTAAAGAGAGTGAGTCTTATGGCTTATAGAGTAGCATTGTGTCCAAGCGTGTCGAAAGTTCATAATGTTTTTCATGTTTCAACCTTAAGAAAGTACGTTTTGCTCATGTGGTGGAGTTGTAACTGATTCGTGCCACAGTAGGGTGTTGGAATCAACAAAATTTATATCCTAAATCCATTGCCAGAAAGGCAGAAGCCAATGCTAAAGATAGTGGTCTAGGTCTAATACGTGGACGGGTTTTCTTCAGATAAATGATTTGCAAAGTGATTCAAAATGGTGAATTTCACCTGATTATGATTTTGTAAAAACAAAGGGTTTCAATGATCGCAAACCGAAAATAAATTAAGTAAAAAAATTGTAAATGTAACCTTGAATTGTCGCCATCGGATGCGCAGTTCTACAGTCATCGAGAGGTCCCTGGTCATTTCTCGCTGCTGGGGAGGATGACCTATAGTCATCTCCCGAACCGGATCTTCATTTAGCTATAAAACCTAACCCAAAATAATTATCCTTTTGAAAATGGCATTCACTAGCCATTTATGTTCTCAGTCAGTTCAAACGAGTCTCCTTGATTCACACTACAATGGGTAATAAATGATAACTAATGAACATCACGAGATCTAGTAATAAAGATCATGAGCACTAAAAGATTACTACACTCACCATTCAACATGAATCGACGCACCCACACCCGCTAAAAGGAGAACATAGACGGCAGCGGGACTACCCGCGTGAAAACAGGGACCTCCAAAGAGTCTCCGCATCCCGCGCCAACAAACCCTTCTCGTCTGCTGAGGAACGGGTTTGCCGTCATCCAGTCATCTGAGTGTGTTTCGTCGCCTAAAAAGTGGAAAAGAAAATGAAGGAAAATAGAGCAGAAAAGAAGAGAAGCGGGAAAGCTAAAAGCTTATTCCAAAAATTTATTGATTGATTGAAAGTTTGCACAGACTGAGGCTTATATATGCTCAGAACAAGGGAAAATTACAAAAACCAAGATCGAAGGTATTAGAAGGGATAAATAAAGAACAAAATTGTACCAAAACCCGAAAGCGTAAAAATGTGTGAACAAAGGGTCGCATGAGACATGAACAAGTTTCGCAGATGAACAAAGGCGTGTAGGGAAGTATTCCCAAGAAGGCTCCATTTTTTCTTTCACTTTTGCTTTTCTTTCCTTCTGGGATCTGATCTGCAGCGATGAGTTCAACTCGAGTTCTTCATGTTTGAATTGACTCGATAATTTTGGCCTAGTTAGCTCGCAAAAACTGCAAAATTTGCCACAAAATGCGATCAGTAGAATAGCAGGGACCTTAATGTGCAAATCGGGTTAATTACGCTAATTAGTACACAAAGAGTGCTCAAAACATGTAATAAACAGGGTTCAAAATAACACTTTTTGGGCACTAATCAGTAATCTATTCATATTTCTGAGGACTTGACTTAGAATAGGTACTCATCCAAATTGTAGATGTGATGGATAAGGTCCTACGTCGTGCGATTGTCAAGTTAGTAAAGGTCCAATGGAGTAATCATGATATCCGAGAAGCTACTTGGGAGTTAGAAGATGAAATGAGGGACAAGCATCCTCAACTATTTCGAGGCTCAGGTATGTCAAGTTTAGAGGACTAAACTTTTATTAAGGGGGAGGATGTAATACCCGTAACCCAAAAAAAGGCAAATAAGAAAATTTATGAAATTCCTATTGGTGGTAGCACTATGGTTGGGTACCATTCGACATTGCGACCAGGGTAAAAGTTTTAATGTGAATATTTGAGTGAATTTGATATGAAAGTGTTTGGATCCAAAATGAAAGGACTTTGTTTAAATATTTGAATGTATTGAAAAAAAAATTATGAAAGTAATTGATGATAATATCTCTTATTTTTTCCAAATATTTGAAAATGTTCGATCCACGAACTTAATAATCTACCTTATCGGGCTTCCACCATTCCCCATTTGTTGACTATTTTTCAAATTCCTAGTTTTGGTACTTATGATTGGCTATGATGGAAATTGCCTTATTAGGTTTTTTATTTTGAATTTTATCTTGGACCTTGTTTATTGATGAATTTTATTAATTTTGATTATTTGATTTAAGAGTCATAGAAGTGTTCGAACAATTGTTTCTAGACTTTATGTCACCCGTACTTGAAGGTCGAGATTTAGAAAGTTTTTATTAGTATGGAATTTTAGAATTTGTGATATTAGAATGTTCCGCTTTACTTCCGAATGTATGTAGTTATTGATTTAAAACCAATTATAGTGAAAAGTGGTCAGGTTCCTTCTGGATTGAGAAAGAATGATGTGCATGCCCTGTGACAGGTTTCAGGCGTGACAGAGTGGTATCGTAGCATTAGGTTATTATCTTGATGGAAATTTTTAGTTTACCTTGGGAATAAATGAATAACGCATTAGTTAAGTTTCAAGTTCGTATTTCAATTTTGATTTGTTTATTAAGCTTCTTAGTGACTAACTTGTTATACATTTGCTATATAGAACATCATGCCAACGACGAGAGCTATATCCTCCCAAAATAGGCCTGTTGATGACGATGTGCCTCCTCAATCTGAGGATGTACCTCAGAGTGCAGAGAGATTCCTTATACCTACTTAGTGGACTTTGGATGTGGTCATTACGCCGTGCCAAAGGTTCTGGCAATAATAGGCAAGGACAATCTTCTTCTTCCAGTAGGTAATTCTTTTGATGATTTTAAGAGGTTAGGACCTCTTTACTTTTCTAGTAGTTCAGACCCGACCGAGGCAAAGGCTTGAATTATGAAAATAGAAAAATTATTTGATGTTGTTCATTGTTACGAGAGCAATCATATATGCAGCTTGCCCAGATGATGAACCATGGCGAGATCAGCAGTGGCGTGTATTTGAATTGGAGGAGTGAGGCGTATAACTAGAAAGATTTGGGACTTTCTATCGAGAGGGACACACCCCACCAGTTAATAAGAAAGCGATAAAGTTGAGAGAGTTCGTGGTTTGGAAAAGAGAGGACATGGCCAGTGACCGATATAAGGTTGAGTTTACGAGAGTTGTCTCGTTTGCCCCACGATTGGATATGTGGAGAAAATAGAGAATTTGGACCTTCGGGGATGGGTTGGATCTTATTTAAGAACGGGGATATCAATTACAAGTCGAGGTGTGTATTTAGAAGGTGGTGGATGGATAGAGCCCTTATTGCAAGAAGGATGTGGAAGGCCTTCATTGAGTATATGGAAGCGACAAGAAAAGGAAGGAGTGGAGTGATGATATCGTGGATATGTATAGAAAAAGCATTCAGCTAAGTGAAATCAGGTGGGGACATCACGGAGATTTAGATACGAAGGTTGTCTAGGCAGCGAGTAAAATATTGTGGGAACAAGCCATATTATAAGAAAACGGATTTGGTTGTGGGACGAGGGACGCTCAGTGGACTAACTAAGAATAAGGAGCTTATCTTTGGAGGCTTTAAAGGAGTAGTGTGGGAAGGATGAGATGAAGCCTGAGGTTAAGGAGGTTTTGTTATGACTCGTAAGATCGCGGAGCTGCGCCGATGTGGTGATAGTTACCGCCCGGATCCATGCTTTATTTTGCTCGCGTTGATTGATCTTAGTTGACGATCTTTGTTTTGCTAACTTTTCTTTGATTTGTTGGATATGCATTTATCTATGGATTTTGATTGGATTATTGCTACTCTTATGGGATATATTGGCGATGGATAGAATGCTTAAAAATTGACTATTTTGTAGCGTGATGGTTAGTTGCTCGGATAGTTGATTTGGACTGTGGACCTCCCGAAGACTTTGATGTGATTTTGAGATGGACTAGTTGGCTTCATGTCATGCTCACATGGATTGTTGGATGGGCGACCTTGGACATTCCGGGTTGAGCCTAGGTTCGGTTTGAGAAAGCAGTAGATAAACAAATTATATAGTTTCAGCTCATCTGAAACTAACCCACATTTCGGAGAAAGGGATCAAGGTTTTATTTATGTGGAATAATAGAATGATGTGGGTTTGAAGATATCTTGGGTGTGAGAGATTTTCCACAGCGTTTCTCGGACTAGTTTGCTTACTACCACAGGAAGGACAGTTCACTATTGATTTAGTCTTGAGACAAATCCTATCTGCAAGAGCGCAACATAGGATGGCACCTATAGGCTTAGGAGTTGGTGACCGAGAAGCTGATGAGATGGGGTTTTATGAGACATGTGTTTCTGTGTTGAAGCCCCCCATGTTATTTTGAAGAAGAATGATGATCAGATGAGGCTTGCATTGATATAGGGATTTGAATGGGCGGTGGCAGTATCTATCAGCCTCCTCCCGGATTGATGGACTGTGTTTGATCAACCACAAGGTGCATCGAACATTCTCTAAGATGACCTTAGCTCACGGGTATCATGACTAAGGGGGTGGATTCATCGAAACGCTTCCGGACTAGATAAATGGGCACTATGAGTTTTAGTTGTTCCCTTGGATTAATTAATGCGCTAGCGTGCATTTATAGGACTCGAATGGACTTGAGTATTCAGTGTACCTACGTCGATTTGTGAACCGGTTTCATGGAAATGACATTTGGTGTGTTCGAGGAGTAGAAAGGCATGAGTTCCACTTGAATATGTTGTTCTGAGACTTTAAGAAATAAACGATTGTATGTGGGCGATTTCAGTGTGGATGTTTAGTATTATTCCTTGAGCATGTATTGGAAGGATAATTGACAGATTGTTTTGGATGGATTCATTGTTGAGTTGACTAGATTCCTGGTTGTTGGGATGAGTGGGCCTCCTTGGAGACTTGTGTGAGACTAATGCCTTGATTTATGGGATCTTCTAGGTGCGTCTATGGACGGTCGAGCCAGAAGTTAAATTTAGTGGCAGGAGAATGTGAATGAGCTTGGAAGAACTAAAAAACAGTTAGTACAACCCAACTCAGCCTGACTATCTGCCAGATGATGGGAGGTTGAGTATATAATGGACCTGTCTTGCAAGTTTGGAGATTTATGTTCTTATCAGGATGGACATAACAACACTTCTAGGCGGTTAAACCTTATGAGCAAAAATGTCTCCCTTTCATGATTTGAAGTTAGACAAGTATTTATTATCAAGTTGGAGGATATACTGTTTACATTGTGAACCTACGAAGATACCTACAGACTCATAAGACGATATATGTGACTCTGAAATTGAACATGAGACAAAAGCGAATGGTTGGGATGCCCAGGAATTATAGTGCGCTGGCGCCTTAGTATCATTCGAAATGAGATCTGACAACGATCGAGATAAGGATCAGATGGTGGATTGTACAGATATCTGAGGAAGATTTCACGGAAAGCAGTGATGAAGGCTGGAAAGAGTGTTGACAGGGACACTCATTAACTCGATTGTTCATTGATACTGCTCCGGAAAAGTTATAGCCCCTCTGAAAAGACAGCTGCAGCTAAATGCTAACTGTGGAAGATCAGAAGGCGATTACTAAATAAAGCATTGTTTTGTGACTGGACATGATGGAATGTGAAGGTTTGGGAGCCTTCGATTGAGTGTACGAATGGTGGATGTGGGAGGACGTTGATATATCTTGTCCCATCAGAGAGAAAAGGGGCAAAGGTAACATGGGCTGTTTGTTTATGGACATTGGTGAAGCGAGTATGAAGGGATCTTCCTGTGGACAGTGGCGTGAGTATTTGATTAATGTTGGAGGGCAGATAACAACATGAACCCTTGATGAAGGTCCCTTCTGACCACTTGCATTTTGGAATGAAGCTGGGAACTCCATGGACTGTGGCATGGGTTATTGAGTTAGGAGGAGGACAATAGATGTTGAGTGTCCCGTGATCTAACGACAAATGCATTTAAAACTCTCTTACCTATCAGTGAAGGTCAGTTTCGTGATCGGTTACTTCAGCTATCTGGGGATTGAGGATATGATGGTGTGTGGTTTATGACAACGGATAGAAGACCCCAGTTTCGCCCAGTTTTGACAAACCATGAACCAGTGGATCTGATTAGATTACATGAACGTTACTTTCGTTCATGGACGATGTTGATCAAAAAGGACGGTTCGTTGGAGAAGGTTGTTGAGCTTGTGTTTTAGACCTGAAAGTGAATTGGGATGGTGTTACGCTGATTGATGTGCTGATGTCATGGTGTGGATGGACCGGATGTTGCGAGGGTTGTGGTTAAAAATGCAATCTATTGTTGTGGACGGGATGATGTAGAAAAAGCTTTGGGAATGAAGAACATCTGCGATTAACAATGGGACAATAAGCTGATTAAGAAAGACTGTGACGGCAAAGTATGAGACTAATGCAGATAACAGAAGTAGAAGGACTGGGTTTGGAGTGGATGAATCGATGACTAAAAGAGTTTAAATCTAAACCGTGATGAGATTTGGGATGACGACATGGACCTTGTTTTGTGGTCATTTCAAGATATTAGAAAGAGTGAGTCTTGTAGCTTATGAGATGCATTGCCTCAAAGCATGTTGGTTTGAATATCTTTTCATGTTTAGGCCTTGAGAAATGCGTTTTCTTCCATTACCGTGTGTGGTGAGTTTACTTAACTGTATGTTATGAGGACTTAGCCTGAAGGATGCATCAGGTTATGGAATCTGGTATGAATGGGTTCTCGATATGTGAGTTAACCGATTAGACAGATCAAATGGAGTAATCACCAGATATGAAGCTTCATGGATTAGAAAGATGAAATAGAGACAAAGTGTCTTTGATATTGGACTGGTATGTCAAGTTTGAAGGATAACTTTATTAGAGGAAGATTGATCATGCAAACTTATAGATGTAGGTACATGAAGGGGTATTTTTTGTAAATTCCTTATGGGAAGCCACAGATAATAAAAGATCAAACAATAAAAGTGACTGACCCTTGGATCTTGTTCATTCTCTGTTGAACTATTCAGATCAGTGTAAACATATGTATGATCATTGAAAAATGGACTCTAAGAGTGGGATTTTAACCCTTAGATTTCTATTATAGATTTAAGAAACAATACAATATGTGAATAAATTCTTTTGTTGATTTTTGTGAATATTCTTGTTAGTAAAATTGAGAAACCTAGGCGTCGAGATCTGAGGGTGATAGAAAGAGTAGATCTTGATTTGTGACATATTTTATAGTGTTGTTCCATGGCAGATTCGGGACTGTTGGTTTGTGGATTGTATGGAGGACAGGTTTATTTAAGTTCAAAGAAAAGAAATAGGTGCTCGGATCTTTACGTTGTGGATCTCAGACTATTAGACAGATGGAAGAGGAAAGGTAGTAAGGGACCACCATGAAGCTATGGGAGGGTGAGCATGCTCTGAGACAGTGTTGCAGAATGTGGTTTGAAGATGCCAGGATGGGGTTCAGACAAGATAATAAGTGATGTTGAATAATGATCTGACAATGTGCCTTGGCCGACCTCCTGGGTTCGGTGTAGATGAGATGAATCGAAAAAAAGACAAAAATGGTTAACGGGATGATGTGAGGACATTTGAAAGTAAAAGAAGATTGATAAACGGGGTTTATGTGGGGATAAGGATCTTATGATTAAAAACACAGTGTGGGACCTCATAAGATTTAGATATTTGATTAGATGAATCATAAATGATAACAATATCAGTAACAATGACAATGAACAGTCAGATAAAAAATAGAAATAAAATAGGATTAATGGATGTTATTTGTGGTTTGTTAATATATTCTTCAGATGGATCTGGACTCTTGGTTTTGATTGCATGAAGTTATTCGAGGGATTTGAGAGTTTGTTTTGAGATGAAAAAATTAGTTTTAATTTTTTTTAATCATATTTTACTGTGAAAAAAGTTCTAAAAGATATTTACTCGTTGTTGTTTCTTGATGATGGATCTAAATATGATACACGTGTGAAAGTATGTAAACTTTGTGTTGTTGGATAAAATTATGGTTGTGTTTAATGATGGACATGTTGCTGGATTATGTTTTTACTCTATAGTTAGGTCGTATCGGCGGGGAATAATAGTTGACCTTGTTGACATGTCAAGCGAAATAATAGTCAGCCTTCCATGTTCGCGTGGAAAATATAGTGAGTTTGAACTCGACACTCATGGACAGTTAGAGGTTATTATCACTGGCCGATGATGTTGTGTTCAGCGCTGGAAGAACCTGGACAATTTGAAACTGCTCCACATGTGATGATGATGGGATGACAGCCATTCGATATTTGTGACAGTAAAAGTTTTTAATGTGGATCTTTGATGGAGTGTTATTAAAGTGTTTGGTTTGGTGATGAACTGTTTAAATGTTTTGGTGACTGCGAAATTTCGATGGATGTGAATAAATCTATATCTGTTGAGTAGTTGAAAACGTTTGCGATCTGCAATCATATATATCCTTTTGATTATTGTTTTGGTACTCATAGTTAATGATGGTGTGAATGATTAGCTGGAATGAGAGCTGGACATTTATTATAATTTTTATTTTGAATTTTCATGAATCTTGTGACTGGATGTGGATCTGTCCGATAAGGATCTAGATGAGGATTAGTTATTACTAGTCATTGGATATAGTAATTTTATGGACTTAATATAAGTTCAGTAACAGAAAACCGGGTTATGAGTTTCGTAGAAGTGAAATTTTAAAATTGTGAGATATTAGAATCTTCTGGTTTATTTTGATGATATATGTGTTTGAATTGACAATTCTGATGATGGTGTATCATTATTCGGATTTGAGTGTGAAATCACAATCATGCCCTTGAATGGGTTTTAGTAT
Source organism: Tetrastigma voinierianum (assembly GCA_016808115.1). Classification (NCBI taxonomy): domain Eukaryota; kingdom Viridiplantae; phylum Streptophyta; class Magnoliopsida; order Vitales; family Vitaceae; genus Tetrastigma; species Tetrastigma voinierianum. Next base: position 772 of record JAEQBH010004393.1, on the reverse strand, counting down.
TGACATAACGGGCAAGAATGAGTGAGAGGACGATCTGGAATCATCTGTGCCAGTATCTGTGTGGCATGTACTGTGACTAAATACTAAATCACGTGTATTAGAAGATAGATAGTAACAATCCGATAATGCCTGGATGTGTGGTCAGAGATATGCTCACCATTTCAAATAGACAACAAAGGGAAGCTAGGATGAAGAAAGTTACCTTGGAATCAAAATGACAAAAAGATAATATCTGAGTGGACAATGTAAAATAAGATCTAGCTGAAATAATTTATTCAAAAGTGACGAGAGTGCTATATTTAGAACAGGATAGTGAACTGGTGGTTGTTTAAAGACTTTTAAAAAACCTAATTCTGGAAATTTAAACATTATCCAATTTTGGTGAATTTTGATGAATATTTGTTTTTTAACAATAACCAGCATCTTGGACAGTCATGAATATATGAAATTAGGACTGACAGTATTTATCCAAAAATATTATTTCAAGATTTGGGACTGATTAGATTTAAATATTGCTGTAGTTTTAACTGAATGTTCACAATAGTTTCAAATGAGGTGTGGAACAGACAATTTGATAGTGAACAGAACAATCTTGGGTATTATTTCAAGGTGTGGCATGAACTAGTTTAGTAAAAATTTCAAAAACTAAATATGTCCAAAGCCCAAGGTGGGGATGGTTCGGTTTGTTATTTATATAGATGGAGCTAACTATAAATGATATTGTCAATTTTTAGTTAACCATTTTTTTTCTTGTTAACCATATATTGGTTTT